>WNGS01059003.1:0-11629 GCA_020271785.1 Procambarus virginalis
ATGTGTTGGTCAGTGTTGTGATGAGTTATGTGAGTCTGAGTACGTAAATTGTGGTGCGCGGTCGTGGCGTCTGGCAGCTGATGAAGGTTACAGAGCAGTAGCGTGGGAACAAGCCATATTTATTTTATTTTTTAGAGACCAAAAATAGTTATAATTTGATTGGATGCATAAACAAATGTTTAGTTCTTAGCATCAGTCTTCAGACGGGCAATTATAATAAATACACCTGGGCAGTATGTGGTATTGAGGCCTTTGGTGATAATTATAGCCGAATATATCAAGTTGTGGAGAGAATAGCCATTGTTCGTGTTAAGACAACTGGTCCCAGACACGGATAAGCTATTGCGTTCTTCATGCATGATAATGCAATACATTTCAAGAACGGCATTCTGGAGAATAGCACAGAAGATTATTTACTAATCCTTTGTTGAAGCATACCATTGCAAAATTAGTTTGTTACGTATGTACAAAGTCTTTTGACTAGTAAATAAAGTATTCAATGCACATGAAAAGCAAAGAACATCTTCCAGATTAGTACTAAGTGGTACGCTATGTAACGTCATTCTACCCTTGATTAGGTAAAATGTTATTGAGCAGAAATAAGCAATTTCATCAAAAAATCCGTAGACAAATACACACGAGGACTTCCAGGGAACATTATTATGAACATCAGGCTGGGAGCCATCAACAACATCAATACAGCTGCAGGAAGAAAGTGATCGGTAAGTTCCCACGAACATGGCAACGCGACGCTCTCCTGGGCAGTATTAGTACTTCACTAACAATACCATAAATACCGCTGCTACATATATGGACAAGAACAAAAATGACGACCTCCCAGGAGATCAATGAGTTAGTTTGGGCACACGACAGCTCACCGCAACATCTTTGAGCTTAGGGTGAAGACGACACCCGAAGGACAGCTCTGGGCGAACCTGACTGCACACCGGTAACGCCCAATTAAGTCAGAGTACACCACGATGTCAAAGAAAATTCCTGAGCAAGTCGGAATCCTCGGCGACGGCCCAGGAAAAATTTTAGATCAGCCTGAGTGCATTAGGACTACCAAACCTCCCCAGCCAGTGTCCTGAATGTAAAACAACTTCAGGTGAGAGCGACGCCGCTGGCGTTTGCCGACAAGTCCCCAACAAATGTTCTATGAAATACAGTAAACTCCTTTAGACATATTCGACAGTCAACTGCTACGGAAACTTAAGAGATTTAAAAGTTGCTGATAATGATAAAATCGTAAGATATTATTTAACTTTTGTGAAACAGAGAAACGTTTATATATGAAGAACAGACGAGCCGAGATGCCGATAACAGTGAAAGACTGCGAGACTCTGCAGACAGTGAACCAATGACAGAGCTTCCCAGAATGATATGACAAAAATTCTAAAGAAGGGAGAAAGAAAATAGTATGGAGGGAGAGAGAGAGAAGAATGTAGGGAGGCAGAGAGGGAGATAAAATAGAGAGGAAGGAAGGGAGGTAGTTATGGCAAGAGAGAAAGGGTAGGCAGGCAGGCCGACATCCCTTGTGTCGTGTTAGACCGTGAAATTATCCTCCCCATTCTCCCAGCACACACGCCACCTACACACGCACACAGGGCACAAACACAACACACACGCTCGCAAGCATACGCACGCAATACTCCCGAAAACACACACGCGCACACAAACACACTACAATCATTAAGCAACTTAAAATGCCTAGACTTACCTTTAACAAACCCCCATAGTCCCCCCCCCCTTGGCTTTGTACTACACACATCTAAGATTCATTGGGCTCGATGAAACACACCATGGGCTCCATGAACTTGATCAAACACACCATCAAAACGTGATCAAATCCAGGATTTCTTTACATAGGTTAGGTTAGGTTAGGTGGGTTACTTGTGTTCGTGTTTGTAGTTAGGTTACGACTTTGTGTTTTGTCGGTTGTAGCAAGTCAGCGGGGTGGTTGTGGAGGGTAGGAGTGCTGCTCCTCGAGGGGTGAGGTGTCTCCACTTATCACTGAAATTTGAACGAAAATTCTCCTTCCCTTGGCTCAGGTTTTGTGTGTCAAACCACTCATGAATGTCAAGGGTATTGATTAGCAACAAAATGATACCGAGATAAATTAACCATCCGTCTGATTAGCTAATGAGGGCGAGTTTTACTGTAGTTCCTTATTTAGTAAATTAATGCGCATTCTCTCGTGTCGTGATCTCACTATCTGTGTTATCAGGAGACATGGAGCTGCGGCACTTATAACAGATTGATCCTTATAAGCAGTACGCATTCTGTAATGATATAATTAGAGCTACACAGCTGTTTAAATAACACATGTTATGTGTAGGTGGAGATGACGGAGAAAGAGGGCAGCCTCCCATATTCCCAGGCCCTAGTTGCTACCTGCTGGAAATATACTTGTAGTCGCTCCTCTTATTGAACAGACTAGATTTATTACACTGTCGGCTCCGGCGTCAAAACTGCGCTGGTTTAGGAAAATTAAGAGTACTGCAATATTGACGCTTCCTGGGCCTAATGATCGGCTCCGGTAGTTAGGTGGGGTCACTAAGGTTCTGACGCTTCTGGTTAGGCTAAACCGCTAATGTTTGTTACGGAGCCCTTGCGACCTCTCGCCGGCCTCACACTGGTCGTACTTCTGGCCAATAGTCTTGAGGGTGCCGAGATGAAAATCTTCACTTGGTAATTTATCACCCATGACGGCCTGGCAGCTGAGTGGACAGCGCTTCGGATTCGTAGCCGTGAGTTTCCGCCCCACCGGGTTCGATTCCCGATGGAGGCGGAAACATATGGGCAGATTTTCTTTCACTCTAATGCCTCCTGTTATCTAGCAGTAAATAGGTACCTGGGAGTTAGACAGCTGCTTCGGGGTGCTTCCTGGGGATGTATAACAAAAAGGAGGCCTGGTCGAGGACCGGGCCGCCGGGACGCTAAGCCTCGAAATCATCTGAAGACAAGCTCAAGATAACACCCAGAGGGCGGCGTTAAACAAGCATATTGCGGCCTTCCTGGACTTTATCTAGTCCAAGAACGACTTGATCTATAGAATAGCCTATCCGGAGTTGAACAAAACACTATGGCCTTCTAGGAATGAACGAAAAACAGTATGTC
Source organism: Procambarus virginalis (assembly GCA_020271785.1). Taxonomy (NCBI): domain Eukaryota; kingdom Metazoa; phylum Arthropoda; class Malacostraca; order Decapoda; family Cambaridae; genus Procambarus; species Procambarus virginalis. The sequence continues at coordinate 3,121 of WNGS01059003.1, forward strand.
CTTCTTGGACCTGAACAAACAGTTCCGATGAAAAAAAAAATACAATGACTGTCAGGACTTGAACAAACACAATGTAGGCTTTTGGGACTTTAACGCACTATGGTCTTCTTGGGCTGGACAAACACACTATGGGCTTCTAGCTTTGTAGTGTTCTTCAAAAAACACTACGGGCTTACTAAATAAAACACTACGGGCTTACTAAATAAACAATACGGGCTACTAAATAAACACTACAGGCTTTGTAGTGTTCTTCAATAAACACTACGGGCTTACTAAATAAACACTACAGGCTTTGTAGTGTTCTTCAATAAACACTACGGGCTTACTAAATAAACATACGGGTTACTAAATAAACACTACGGGCTTACTAAATAAAACTACGGGCTTACTAAATAAACACTACGGGCTTACTAAATAAACACTACGGGATTACTAAATAAACACTACGGGCTTACTAAATAAACAATACGGGCTTACTAAATAAACACTACGGGCTTACTAAAAAACACTACGGGCTTTGTAGTGTTCTAAATAAACACGACGGGCTTACCGGACTTGATCAAGTACACTATGGGCTTCTTGAACTTGAATAAACCTCCCACGGAAGAAACAATAAGAGGGACTTCCTGGATGAACAAATACAACAACAAGAGCTCTCTGGACAAATACAACAAGAGCTCTCTGAACAAATACAACAACAAGAGCTCTCTGGACAAATACAACAAGAGCTCTCTGGACAAATACAACAACAAGAGCTCTCTGGACAAATACAACAAGAGCTCTGGACAAATACAACAAGAGCTCTCTGGACAAATACAACAAGAGCTCTCTGGACAAATACAACAAGAGCTCTCTGGACAAATACACAAGAGCTCTCTGGACAAATACAACAACAAGAGCTCTCTGGACAAATACAACAAGAGCTCTCTGGACAAATACAACAAGAACTCTCTGGACAAATACAACAAGAGCTCTCTGGACAAAGAGACACAACAAGGGGCTCTCTGGACACTTCAAGAAACGTTTACTATACGACAGAGAAACAGACGAGTGGGGGGGGGGGCGGTATGCCTCTCAGGCGTAGCCAATGGCTAGGTTGAAAAGCCGGCACCGTAAGCCTGCTGGCTCCCAGTTACGCCAACTTACGCTGGCCGGTGGGGTAAGGGTCGATGGGCCTTGTTAAGGGCTTCTGACGCCGCCCGTAATGATCAATTACGCGATCGTAACAGTGGCCGTAATGCTTACATAAAGATGCCTAACAGAATAACATGTAATGCTTACCTAAGAGCCCCTGACGGAGGGGCGGGGATCGTAATGCTTACCTAAGGGCTCCTGACGGAGGGGCGGGGGTCGTAATGCTTACCTTAGGGCTCCTGACGGAGGGGTGGGGGTCGTAATGCTTACCTAAGAGCCCCTGGCAGAGGGGTGGGGATCGTAATGCTCACTGAAGGGCTCCTGACAGGGGTCGTAAAGGTAACTTGGACTTCTGACGTGAGAAGTCGCAATTCTCACTTAAGGAATGAAGGAAAATGAGTCAGGAAATTCGTTAAGTACTTTCATATTAATCAATACATCTTACGTGATCCTTCTGAAGATTAATTGATTAATAATGAAGTACTCAAGGAATTTTCCTGTCTCATTTTCTTCGTGGTCAGACATTGTCATATATGTATAAATATATTTATTCGAGATTGAGGTGAAGTAAAGTGTCACATGGGCCAACAATGTTGAGTATTCCTGTATTCTTATAGTGACTTTGGCAGTATGTTGAATGTTCTATCTAGTTCTTAAACATGGTAGAATGTACAAATCCACAAGGGCCGTGATGAGAATTCGAACCTGCGTCCGGGAGCATCCAGACAGAAGGGTTGTGTAAAATCCTTTGTTTGTCTCTCGGAGAGGCTACGGGATCCAGTAAGTTCAGTAGAACTTCGGTTTCAACCCTTTCACCCTGTCGTAGCTCAGTCGATTAAGGCAGTGTCTGGGATGCTCTCGGACGCAGGTTCAAATCCTCGTCACGGCCCTTGTGGATTTGCTCATTTGATGCATCACGTTAGTGTGATCTCTGTGTGTAATGGTAGAATGTACTTGAATTTTAGCTGGCTATTAATAGTTGGTTGAGCTTGTTTGAGAAGTAATGCTTCGCCAATGTCTAATCTTCTATTATCGTTGATCACTCCGGTATTATTGATCAGAATATCTCAGATGTGATGTGAAGGTATGTAGAGGTTAAACGTTCCTTGATGAGCTTTGCTGACTGTGCACTGTCAGACGCCTTCAAAGATATGTTGTTGTCTTGCCTATATACTGAGATCGTGAGAGCTGACAGTCCCCCCCCCCCCGCGGGCATGCCTTCACATGCCCACTTGGGGAAAGTGGGTGTTAGCAGACAAATTTGTGATTATCACTTGCCAATAAACCAACCTACCACCAATCTCTTCTTTATATAAAAACAGCTACTCACCCCACCCACCTGCATTCCACACCACCTACGAGGCCACTTACCCATCTATAAGGCCACCCACCCTACTCACAGCCCTCTTTCCCTCCTCTACCAGAACGCATAACCCACCTACCAGGTCGCCCACCCTACCCACCTGCCCCCTACCCTAAAACCCAGCCCACCTGCCAGCCAGTTGCCCTACAAAAACGCAGCCATTATTCAGATCCTCCGAGGGAACTTCAACCTCACAATTTTCGGGCACCTCCTGATCAGAAGCGTGATTAATGGCCTAATTCTGCGCAAGTGCATAAATTGTTGCAAAAGTCTGCCATCAACCAATTAGATTCTGACGATGATTCATGGACTATTCCTAGCATGTTATGAATAACGATGAAAACCTAGCTCGGAAGTCGCAGTGATAAATGGCCAAAACTGAAGATGAAAACACAAGACTGGATTGTAGTGTAGTGAGGACCATCTGGCGACTACTTTATCAACACACAGCTGCTTCACATACTCACCCATGAAACTACAAGTGGTTCCCGGCGGCGACCCGGTCTCTCTCTCCTCTCCTCACTACTCACACACCATCATCACCACCACCACATTTCATATTATATATATACATAATATATATATATTATATATATAGTATATATATTATATATATATATATATATATATATATATATATATATATATATATATATATATAATAATATATATTATTATTATGTATTTGTTTTAAAAAATATGGGTAATTTATTTCAACAAGGTACTTTTATTCTTCAAATGTATAAGGAGGTTTGGAATACAATGAATTGTTATAGTTATAGTTTACTAATATAGGTGAGGAAAAACGCATATTACCATGGCTGGAATCGTGACTAACCGTCAACTTATAAGGATCCGGTAATGCTAGCCTAAACCAGACTGTACTTGACTGGCCTTACTGTGTTAGGCCTGGAACACGTGGAGGCCGGCGGCAGAGTTGTCTCCCCTGTGTCACCGCCCCGAGCCTGAGGACAGCACAGTGGTGGGGGAGTATTGTAGTGAGTCTTGGGTGTGTGATATAGTCTTCACTAGGGAGCAACTAGTCGCTACTATTGAACAACTGAACAAGCTTCGTACTTTATCAAATTCGTTCACACAGTTCTCTGTCTTTTTGTTCACTTGGTCTCTTACCATCTTGTTTCTTTGTTGTTCTTGTTCTTCCGATTCTTCTTCACGCGTCTTTCTCTAGATTATCTTCCCTCTGTCCCCATCCCTTACCTTCCGGCCCCCCCCCCTTTCCTGGGCCACCGCTGCTCCTCCCAGCTCGCCTCCCCCCTCCCCTCTCCCATGCTATACACACAGCCAACGTCCGGTCAAACATTGGGGGATAAAAGCTTGTATAAACATACAAACAAGCGATAATGGTGAGTCCCTCAGCCTCCCGCCCCTCACTCTATACCAGCCAACCACCAACCCCTCACTCTATACCAGCCAGACCCACCAACCCCTCACTCTATACCAGCCAGACCCACCAACCCCTCACTCTATACCAGTCCCTCCCTCACTCTGTGCCAGGACCTGGTACAGGGATGACAAAGAGTGCGGTCCTTATCACCAGGATAGTGGCACAATGTGTGTTGTTCTGGCTCTACTTCACCACACTGGATCAGAAATAAACAATCAATTTTAATGTATTTACAACACATTGGGTGTGGTTGTACACAGAAACTGTATTGGAGGGGACCTAAACATTCCCTCTAATGCATTATGTGTGGTTTCCTCCGAGGCTAAGAGTCTACTTCCAGCCAGAGGTGGTACTACCTTCCCTATATATATATATAATATATATATATATATATTATATATATATATTATATATATATATATATATCACTGAGACAAGCATGGAAGGGCTGGGCCAGGTGTCGGGCAAGCAGGTATAAGTGGCGGGTGTGGAATGAGCTGCACCGTGTGGATAATTACTAACTACACATATTCAATTAGCTGGAAAATTATAGAGGAAGAGATGGGTAGCCATTCTCATGGGCGGCGCGCGCCCACGTTCTCTGGGGCGGCGCGCGCACATGTACTCTGGTCCTAGTTTTGGCTACAACTTTCAGAACCCTTTTTTGTGCCAGTTCAGCGTGTTCTCTTTCAGTGCTCTGTGGTGTCACTGTGTTGCTTCAGGGCACCTATGGTTCTCACTGTGGGTGTTCTCTCAGAGCACCTATGGTTCTCACTGTGGGTGTTCTCTCAGAGCACCTATGGTTCTCACTGTGGGTGTTCTCTCAGAGCACCTATGGTTCTCAGTGTGGGTGTTCTTCAGAGCACCTATGGTTCTCAGTGTGGGTGTTCTCTCAGAGCACCTATGGTTCTCAGTAAACAACATTAAAAATTAAACATACAACCCACACATCTGAAGATAAAAGCAAAGACGTTGCTCGATCCCTCGTGGACCACAGACCTGATAATGGTCCAGCACGGACCCTCGTGGACCACACCACGTAATATGGCCCAGCACGGACCCTCGTGGACCACACCACGTGATAATGGTCCAGCACGGACCCTCGTGGACCACACGACGTGATAATGGCCCAGCACGGACCCTCGTGGACCACACCACGTAATAATGGCCCAGCACGGACCCTCGTGGACCACACGACCTGATAATGGCCCAGCACGGACCCTCGTGGACCACACCACGTAATAATGGTCCAGCACGGACCCTCGTGGACCACACGACGTGATAATGGTCCAGCACGGACCCTCGTGGACCACACCACGTGATAATGGTCCAGCACGGTCCCTCGTGGACCACACCACGTAATAATGGTCCAGCACGGACCCTCGTGGACCACACGACGTGATATGGTCCAGCACGGACCCTCGTGGACCACACGACGTGATAATGGCAGCACGGACCCTCGTGGACCACACCACGTGATAATGGTCCAGCACGGACCCTCGTGGACCACACCACGTGATAATGGCCAGCACGGACCCTCGTGGACCACACCACGTGATAATGGCCCAGCACGGACCCTCGTGGACCACACCACGTGATAATGGCCCAGCACGGACCCTCGTGGACCACACCACGTGATAATGGTCCAGCACGGACCCTCGTGGACCACACACGTGATAATGGCCAGCACGGACCTCGTGGACACACCACGTGATAATGGCCCAGTACGGACCCTCGTGGACCACACCACGTGATAATGGCCCAGCACGGACCCTCGTGGACCACACCACGTGATAATGGCCCAGCACGGACCCTCGTGGGACCACACCACCTGATAAGGCCCAGCACGACCCTCGTGGACCACACCACCTGATAATGGCCCAGCACGGACCCTCGTGGACCACACCACGTGATAATGGCCCCCAGCACGGACCCTCGTGGACCACACCACGTGATAATGGCCCAGCACGGACCCTCGTGGACCACACGACCTGATAATGGCCCAGCACGGAACGACACGTCGTCACACTGCCATTAATTTCAGATGTGTGAGTTGGGTGTCAAACGCAATACATGTACTCCTTTGTGTCAAGTGTAAGTGTATGAGCCGAATGCCATGACTAGAGTCCACTCATCTCTGATTATCATCATAATCATGAGCCATGAGTCGTGTCAACCTAACAATCATAGGTGGACCACACACAGCCAACATCTGCCCACCTGTGTCATCATCACCACTGCCACCTGTCACCAACTCTCCAGTACAATCATCACCCCAGCATTATTCCACCGCATCACCTCACAATTGTCCAGTTCATCATTAATAATTATTAGCATCACTAGCAGACATTTTTTGTTATGTGACTTGCATTAGTATCCTACTCATCACTTAGCAGTTTTCCAACCCACTATAAAACTGTTTTTCTAATACAAGTCTACAGCTTATCGGTAGTACATTTGTTTTGAAATACTCTTGCACACACACACACACACACACACACACACACACACACACACACACACACACACACGCACACACACACACACACACACACATGAACGCCTTTAGAAACTTGTGTAAGGAATCGTTCAGGACTTGTATACCACTTATCTAAGACCAATCCTGGAGTATGCAGCTCCAGCATAGAGTCCATACCTAGTTAACCACAAGACAAAGTTAGAGAAGATTCAGAGGTATGCCACCAGACAAGTCCCAGAACTGAGAGGTATGAGCTACGAGGAAAGGCTACGGGAGCTAAACCTCACATCCCTAGAAGACATAAGATTAAGGGGAAGACATAATAACTACCTACAAAACTCTCAGGGAATTGACAGGGTGGCCAAAGACAGACTATTTAGCCCACTTTACCTCTGCCCTGAAAATGTTGACAGGATCAACGAACCTCATCTCCTAGCGTCAGGCCATAATAAAACTGTAAAAATTAACTTTGAAGAGTTCAATTTTGTACTTCCTTCTCAAGTGAAGAAAACGAGATATATAGAGATGATTCAGGTTAGAATCATTGACCTAACACTTTCTCTCATATTCAATGTATGTATGTATTGCAACTGCAAGCACCATTAATGTAATTGTTAATATTATATATATATATATATATATATATTATATATTATATATATATATATATATATATATGGCATTGGCATTGAACACAGCACCATTATTGCAATTGTTAATTTTGTATGAAATTTTCCCTTTTGCATAAATCCCGTCTACCAATTAAGCGAGATGAAGATCACTGGTTTCATTTTAACTGCATATAATTAAATTTGTATTGAATATGACACTTCACAGTACATATCTTAGTGCACTTTTGATGCTATGTGTAGGATGCTGGTCTAACAGCGGCCTTCTCACACGTGTAGTGGATACGAATCCCGGCCCATTACTGCTGATTTAAGTAATTAGACCATTATTAACTGATTCATCTATCATCATCATCACTATATTATGACCATCACTATCACGATCTTCACTCTCACTATCATCATAACCCGAGTTGATTATTTTATTTATGAATGGTGTATTCGTGACGTATTTGTGCTTGACTAACTCCTTCAAATTACACAAATTATATTGCCTTACAAGGCAAATCTTGCCAGAGAGCATACTCGTACACACGAAGCCAATCTTCATAACATTGTCTGCCAAGTTATGCACCTCATACCTCCGGTCAGGTCCCGTCTCACAGGGCAAGCATTAGGCAACTCTCGCCTGTGATCTCACTCCCAACACCATCATCAAACATTAATGCTTGTAAAATTGAGAACCAACCACCTCTCTACCCTAAACAATTTTAACCATCCTTCCTCTCCAACACAAAGGCGGTCTTCTGCTTGTTTTTCTCGTACCAATTATCTGAGAATGGGAACCTCCACGCTGCCCAAATTGAAAAAACACTTAAGCAACACTTCAACTTGGTGTTATTCTCTGCATAAGCCCAGCCGTCTCTCTCTAGTGAAATATTGCTCTTAACCTATAAGGGTTCCGCCAAGAGCCTTGCAAGCCTTCTTAGACTTTACCCAAATTTCTAAGCACTCAACGTTATCAGTAACGCAGCTGCTGCGTCCTTCAACAACTGAACAGTCCTAGTAACGCAGCTGGCCGCCTCTAACATCTACACTGTCACTAGAAAAGCGGTAGCTGCCTCTACCCTCAAGGTCTCCACCTTGACAAAGCACTCAGGAGAGCGCGAAAAGCTTGGTGGAAGTCTTTACATAAAATTCACAAATACGTAAGTGATTACTGATTATCACAGCTATCAGTATATATGTACAATAATTTATAATTATAATGACCAATATTAAGTTAATAAATTTCATTTTCATTGTATATAGTGAGCAATTTATTAGAAATATTGTAAACAAAGTTAGTTATAAATGAGCCATTTCTGTGATTTTAAAGTGATTTTATTTACACACTTGTGAATACTTTTGTGTTATCAATAAAGTTTTAATATTATATTATTCAATTCACTATCGCCACCACAACAACCACCTCCACGACGACCACCACCACGGCAACAACCACCTCTACGACCACCACCATGGCAACAACCACCTCTACGACCACCACCACCACGGCA
>WNGS01059003.1:12629-22639 GCA_020271785.1 Procambarus virginalis
GGGGACACAGGTGGAAATTGAGTGCCCAATGAGCCATAAAGACATTAGAAAGAATTTGTTATTTACAACATTAGAACTCGAGCAAATGTAAGTTATGGAAATGGGACTAGTAATAGGAGACCAAAGAGACAGTACACAATGAAGGGGAACTGCCTACTGTGACGACGCGAAAAAAAAGAGACCTGGGCGTAGACATAACACCTAATCTAAACTCCTGAGGTACATTTAAATAGGATATCGACAGCAGCGTACTCTACACTGGCAAAAGTTAAAACATCATTCAGAACGTAAGTAGTAAGGAGGCATTTAGGGCGCTTTACACTGCCTACGGGAGGTCAGTCTTATAGTATGCCGCCCCATCATGGAGTCCCCACCTGAAGAAACACATAAGAAAACTGGAAAAGGTTCAGACGTTTGCAACGAGACTCGTCCTAGCGTCACTAGGGATGGGGTATGAAGAGCGCCTGAAGGAACTGAACCTTACGACACTAGAAAAAAGAAGGGAGAGGGGGGATATGATAGGAAAGTATAAAATACTCAGGGGGATTGACAGAGTGGACATAGACAAAATGTTCACACGGAATAGTTACAGAACGAGGGGACAGGGTGGAAGCTGGAAACTCAGATGAGTCACAGAGATGTTAGGAAGTTTTCTTTTAGCGTGAGAGTAGTGAAAAAATGGAATGCAATTAAGGAGCAGTTGGTGGAAGCAAATTCTATTCAAATTTAAAACCAGGTATGATAGGGAAATGGGACCGGAGTCATTCTGTAAACAACCGATGGCTCGAAAGGGGGATCCAAGAGTCAATGCTCGATCCTGCATACACAAATAGGTGAGTACACACACACGAGGATCGTTACCAGTGGAACGATCTAATTCGGCTCGCTTGTTGGAATAGATACACGAGTGGGGTAGATTCTTTGGTCCCGTGATGCCTGTATGTGAAGCCGAAGACGAGTAAACGTAGGGAAGGGGGGTTGTGGTGGTCGTAGAGATGGGTGTTGTGGTGGTGGTGGTCGTAGAGATGGTGTTGTTGGTGGTGGTGGTCGTAGAGATGGGTGTTGTGGTGGTGGTGGTCGTAGAGATGGGTGTTGTGGTGGTGGTGTCGTAGAGATGGGTGTTTGGTGGTGGTGGTCGTAAGGTGGTTGTTGCCGTGGTGGTGGTCGTAGAGGTAGTAGAGGGTTGTTTGCCGTGGTGGTGGTTGTTGCCGTGGTGGTGGTGGTCGTGGAGGTGGTTGTTGCCGTGGTGGTGGTCGTAGAGGTGGTTGTTGCCGTGGTGGTGGTGGTCGTAGATTGGTTGTTGCCGTGGTGTGGTCGTAGAGGTGGTTGTTGCCGTGTGGTGGTGGTCGTAGGAGGTGGTTGTTGCCGTGGTGGTGGTCGTAGAGGTGGTTGTTGCCGTGGTGGTGGTCGTCGTGGAGGTGGTTTGTTGTGGTGGCGATAGTGAATTGAATAATATAATATTAAAATCTTTATTGATAAACACAAAAGTATTTCACAAGTGTTAAATAAAAAAATTTAAATCACAGAAATGGCTCATTTATAACTAACTTTGTTTACAAATATTTCTAATAAATTGCTCACATATACAATGAAAATGAAATGTTATTAACTTAATATTGGTCATTATAATTATAAATTATTGTACATATAATACTGATAGCTGTGATAATCAGTAATCACTTACGTATTTGTGAATTTTATGTAAAGACTTCCACCAAGCTTTTCGCGCTCTCCTGAGTGCTTTGTCAAGGTGGAGACCTTGAGGGTAGAGGCAGCTACCGCGTTTCTAGTGACAGTGTAGAGGTTAGAGGCGGCAGCTGCGTTACTAGTGACTGTTCAGTTGTTGAAGGACGCAGCAGCTGCGTTACTGATAACGTTGAGTGCTTAGAAATTTGGGTAAAGTCTAAGAAGGCTTGCAAGGCTCTTGGCGGAACCTTAATAGGTTGAGAGCAATATTTCACTAGAGAGAGACGGCTGGGCTTATGCAGAGAATAACACCAAGTTGAAGTGTTGCTTAAGTGTTTTTGTCAATTTGGGCAGCGTGGAGGTTCCCATTCTCAGATAATTGGTACGAGAAAAAACAAGCAGAAGACCGCCTTTGTGTTGGAGAGGAAGGATGGTTGAAAATTGTTTAGGGTAGAGAGGTGGTTGGTTCTCAAGTTTTACAAGCATTATATGTTTGATGATGGTGTTGGGAGTGAGATCACAGGCGAGAGTTGCCATAATGCTTGCCCTGTGAGACGGGACCTGACCGGAGGTATGAGGTGCATAACATTGGCAGACAATGTTATGAAGATTGGCTTCGTGTGTACGAGATGCTCTCTGGCAAGATTGCCTTGTAAGGCAATATAATTTGTGTAATTTGAAGGAGTTAGTCAAGCACAAATACGTCACGAATACACCATTTCATAAATTAAAATAATCAACTCGGGTTATGATGATAGTGAGAGTGAAGATCGTGATAGTGATGGTCATAATATAGTGATGATGATGATAGATGAATCAGTTAATAATGGTCTAATTACTTAAATCAGCAGTAATGGGCGGGATTCGTATCCACATACACGTGTGAGAAGGCCGCTGTTAGACCAGCATCCTACACATAGCATCAAAAGTGCATCTAAGATATGTACTGTGAAGTGTCATATTCAATACAAATTTTAATTATATGCAGTTAAAATGAAACCAGTGATTCTTCATCGCTTAATTGGTAGACGGGGATTTATGCAAAAGGGAAATTTTCATACAAAATTAACAATTGCAATAATGGTGCTGTGTTCAATGCCAATGCCATATATATATATATATATATAAAATATATATATATATATATATATATATATATATATATATATATAATAACAATTACATTAATGGTGCTTGCAGTTGCAATACATACATACATTGAATATGAGAGAAAGTGTTAGGTCAATGATTCTAACCTGAATCATCTCTATATATCTCGTTTTCTTCACTTGAGAAGGAAGTACAAAATTGAACTCTTCAAAGTTAATTTTTACAGTTTTATTATGGCCTGACGCTAGGAGATGAGGTTCGTTGATCCTGTCAACATTTTCAAGGGCAGAGGTAAAGTGGGCTAAATAGTCTGTCTTTGGCCACCCTGTCAATTCCCTGAGAGTTTTGTAGGTAGTTATTATGTCTTCCCCTTAATCTTATGTCTTCTAGGGATGTGAGGTTTAGCTCCCGTAGCCTTTCCTCGTAGCTCATACCTCTCAGTTCTGGGACTTGTCTGGTGGCATACCTCTGAATCTTCTCTAACTTTGTCTTGTGGTTAACTAGGTATGGACTCTATGCTGGAGCTGCATACTCCAGGATTGGTCTTAGATAAGTGGTATACAAGGTCCTGAACGATTCCTTACACAAGTTTTCTAAAGGCAGTTCATGTGTGTGTGTGTGTGTGTGTGTGTGTGCAAGAGGTATTTCAAAACAAAATGTACTACCGATAAGCTGTAGACTTGTATTAGAAAAACAGTTTTATAGTGGGTTGGAAAACTGCTAAGTGATGAGTAGGATACTAATGCAAGTCACATAACAAAAAAATGTCTGCTAGTGATGCTAATAATTATTTAATGATGAACTGGACAATTGTGAGGTGATGCGGTGGGAATAATGCTGGGGTGATGATTGTACTGGAGAGTTGGGTGACAGGTGGCAGTGGTGATGATGACACAGGTGGGCAGATGTTGGCTGTGTGGTCCACCTATGATTGTTAGGTTGACACGACTCATGGCTCATGATTATGATGATAATCAGAGATGAGTGGACTCTAGTCATGGCATTCGGCTCATACACTTACACTTGACACAAAGGAATACATGTATTGCGTTTGACACCCAACTCACACATCTGAAAATAATGGCAGTGACGACGTGTCGTTCCGTGCTGGGCCATTATCAGGTCGTGTGGTCCACGAGGGTCCGTGCTGGGCCATTATCACGTGGTGTGGTCCACGAGGGTCCGTGCTGGGCCATTATCAGGTGGTGTGGTCCACGAGGGTCCATGCTGGGCCATTATCACGTGGTGTGGTCCACGAGGGTCCGTGCTGGGCCATTATCACGTGGTGTGGTCCACGAGGGTCCGTGCTGGGCCATTATCACGTGGTGTGGTCCACGAGGGTCCGTGCTGGACCATTATCACGTGGTGTGGTCCACGAGGGTCCGTGCTGGGCCATTATCACGTGGTGTGGTCCACGAGGGTCCGTGCTGGGCCATTATCACGTGGTGTGGTCCACGAGGGTCCGTGCTGGGCCATTATCACGTGGTGTGGTCCACGAGGGTCCGTGCTGGACCATTATCACGTGGTGTGGTCCACGAGGGTCCGTGCTGGACCATTATCACGTGGTGTGGTCCACGAGGGTCCGTGCTGGACCATTATCACGTCGTGTGGTCCACGAGGGTCCGTGCTGGACCATTATCACGTCGTGTGGTCCACGAGGGTCCGTGCTGGACCATTATTACGTGGTGTGGTCCACGAGGGACCGTGCTGGACCATTATCACGTCGTGTGGTCCACGAGGGTCCGTGCTGGACCATTATTACGTGGTGTGGTCCACGAGGGTCCGTGCTGGGCCATTATCAGGTCGTGTGGTCCACGAGGGTCCGTGCTGGGCCATTATTACGTGGTGTGGTCCACGAGGGTCCGTGCTGGGCCATTATCAGGTGGTGTGGTCCACGAGGGTCCGTGCTGGGCCATTATCACGTCGTGTGGTCTACGAGGGTCCGTGCTGGACCATTATCACGTGGTGTGGTCCACGAGGGTCCGTGCTGGGCCATTATTACGTGGTGTGGTCCACGAGGGTCCGTGCTGGACCATTATCAGGTCGTGTGGTCCACGAGGGATCGAGCAACGTCTTTGCTTTTATCTTCAGATGTGTGGGTTGTATGTTTAATTTTTAATGTTGTTTACTGAGAACCATAGGTGCTCTGAGAGAACACCCACACTGAGAACCATAGGTGCTCTGAGAGAACACCCACACTGAGAACCATAGGTGCTCTGAGAGAACACCCACAGTGAGAACCATAGGTGCTCTGAGAGAACACCCACAGTGAGAACCATAGGTGCTCTGAGAGAACACCCACAGTGAGAACCATAGGTGCCCTGAAGCAACACAGTGACAACCACAGAGCACTGAAAGAGAACACGCTGAACTGGCACAAAAAAGGGTTCTGAAAGTTGTAGCCAAAACTAGGACCAGAGTACATGTGCGCGCGCCGCCCCAGAGAACGTGGGCGCGCGCCGCCCATGAGAATGGCTACCCATCTCTTCCTCTATAATTTTCCAGCTAATTGAATATGTGTAGTTAGTAATTATCCACACCGGTGCAGCTCATCCCACACCCGCCACTTATACCTGCTTGCCCGACACCCTGGCCCAGCCCTTCCATGCTTGTCTCAGTGATATATATATATACATATATATATATATATATATATATATATATATATATATATATAATATATATATATATATATATACATATATATATATATATATATATATATATATATATATATATATATATATATATATATATAGGGAAGGTAGTACCACCTCTGGCTGGAAGTAGACTCTTAGCCTCGGAGGAAACCACACATAATGCATTAGAGGGAATGTTTAGGTCCCCTCCAATACAGTTTCTGTGTACAACCACACCCAATGTGGTTGTAAATACATTAAAATTGATTGTTTAATTTCTGATCCAGTGTGGTGAAGTAGAGCCAGAACAACACACATTGTGCCACTATCCTGGTGATAAGGACCGCACTCTTTGTCATCCCTGTACCAGGTCTTGGCACAGAGTGAGGGAGGGACTGGTATAGAGTGAGGGGTTGGTGGGTCTGGCTGGTATAGAGTGAGGGGTTGGTTGGTCTGGCTGGTATAGAGTGAGGGGTTGGTGGGTCTGGCTGGTATAGAGTGAGGGGTTGGTGGGTCTGGCTGGTATAGAGTGAGGGGTTGGTGGGTCTGGCTGGTATAGAGTGAGGGGTTGGTGGGTCTGGCTGGTATAGAGTGAGGGGTTGGTGGGTCTGGCTGGTATAGAGTGAGGGGTTGGTGGGTCTGGCTGGTATAGAGTGAGGGGTTGGTGGGTCTGGCTGGTATAGAGTGAGGGGTTGGTGGGTCTGGCTGGTATAGAGTGAGGGGCGGGAGGCTGAGGGACTCACCATTATCGCTTTGTTTGTATGTTTATACAAGCTTTTATCCCCCCAATGTTTGACCGGACGTTGGCTGTGTGTATAGCATGGGAGGAGGGGAGGGGGGAGGCGAGCTGGGAGGGGCAGCGGTGGCCCAGGAAAGGGGGGGGGGCCGGAAGGTAAGGGATGGGGACAGAGGGAAGATAATCTAGAGAAAGACGCGTGAAGAAGAATCGGAAGAACAAGAACACACAAAGAAACAAGATGGTAAGAGACCAAGTGAACAAAAAGACAGAGAACTGTGTAACGAATTTGATAAAGTACGAAGCTTGTTCAGTTGTTCAATAGTAGCGACTAGTTGCTCCCTATGAAGACTATATCACACACCCAAGACTCACTACATACTCCCCCACCACTGTGCTGTCCTCAGGCTCGGGCGGTGACACAGGGGAGACAACTCTGGCCGCCGGCCTCCACGTGTTCCAGGCCTAACACAGTAAGGGCAGTCAAGTACGAGTCTGGTTTAGGATAGCGTTACCGGATCCTTATAAGTTGACGGTTAGTCACGATTCCAGCCATGGTAATATGCGTTTTTCCTCACCTATATTAGTAAACTATAACTATAACAATTCATTGTATTCCAAACCTCCTTATACATTTGAAGAATAAAGTACCTTGTTGAAATAAATTACCCATATTTTTTTAAAACAAAGACAATAATAATTAATATATATATATATATATGTGTATATATATATATATATATATATATATATATATATATATGTATATATATAATATGAAAATGTGGTGGTGGTGATGAGTGGTGTGTGAGTAGTGAGGGAGAGGAGAGAGAGACCGGGTCGCCGCCGGGAACCACTTGTAGTGTTCATGGGTGAGTATGTGAAGCAGGAGCTGTGTGTTGATAAGAGTAGCCCAGATGGTCCTCACTACACTACAATCCAGTCTTGTGTTTCATCTTCAGTTTTGGCCATTTATCACTGCGACTTCCGAGCTAGGTTTTCATCGTTATTCATAAGCATGCTAGGAATTAGTCCATGAATCATCGTCAGAATCTAATTGGTTGATGGCAGACTTTTGCAACAATTTATGCACTTGCGCAGAATTAGGCCATTAATCACGCTCTGATCAGGAGGTGCCCGAAAATTGTGAGGTTGAAGTTCCCTCGGAGGATCTGAATAATGGCTGCGTTTTTGTAGGGCAACTGGCTGGCAGGTGGGCTGTGGGTTAGGGGTAGGGGGCAGGTGGGTAGGGTGGGCGACCTGGTAGGTGGGTTATGCGTTCTGGTAGAGGAGGGAAAGAGGGCATGTGAGTAGGGTGGGTGGCCTTATAGATGGGTAAGTGGCCTCGTAGGTGGTGTGGGAATGCAGGTGGGTGGGGTGAGTAGCTGTTTTTATATAAAGAAGAGATTGGTGGTAGGTTGGTTTATTGGCAAGTGATAATCACAATTTGTCTGCTAACACCCACTTTCCCCAAGTGGGCATGTGAAGGCATGCCCGCGGGGGGGGGGGGGGACTGTCAGCTCTCACGATCTCAGTATATAGGCAAGACAACAACATATCTTTGAAGGCGTCTGACAGTGCACAGTCAGCAAAGCTCATCAAGGAACGTTTAACCTCTACATACCTCCACATCACCATCTGAGATATTCTGATCAATAATACCGGAGTGATCAACGATAATAGAAAATTAGACATTGGCGAAGCATTACTTCTCAAACAAGCTCAACCAACTATTAATAGCCAGCTAAAATTCAAGTACATTCTACCATTACACACAGAGATCACACTAACGTGATGCATCAAATGAGCAAATCCACAAGGGCCGTGACGAGGATTTGAACCTGCGTCCGAGAGCATCCCAGACGCTGCCTTAATCGACTGAGCTACGACAGGGTGAAAGGGTTGAAACCGAAGTTCTACTGAACTTACTGGATCCCGTAGCCTCTCCGAGAGACAAACAAAGGATTTTACACAACCCTTCTGTCTGGGATGCTCCCGGACGCAGGTTCGAATTCTCATCACGGCCCTTGTGGATTTGTACATTCTACCATGTTTAAGAACTAGATAGAACATTCAACATACTGCCAAAGTCACTATAAGAATACAGGAATACTCAACATTGTTGGCCCATGTGACACTTTACTTCACCTCAATCTCGAATAAATATATTTATACATATATGACAATGTCTGACCACGAAGAAAAATGAGACAGGAAATTCCTTGAGTACTTCATTATTAATCAATTAATCTTCAGAAGGATCACGTAAGATGTATTGATTAATATGAAAGTACTTAACGAATTTCCTGACTCATTTTCCTTCATTCCTTAAGTGAGAATTGCGACTTCTCACGTCAGAAGTCCAAGTTACCTTTACGACCCCTGTCAGGAGCCCTTCAGTGAGCATTACGATCCCCACCCCTCTGCCAGGAGCCCTAAGGTAAGCATTACGATCCCCACCCCTCCGTCAGGGGCTCTTAGGTAAGCATTACGACCCCCACCCCTCCGTCAGGAGCCCTAAGGTAAGCATTACGACCCCCGCCCCTCCGTCAGGAGCCCTTAGGTAAGCATTACGATCCCCGCCCCTCCGTCAGGGGCTCTTAGGTAAGCATTACATGTTATTCTGTTAAGCATCTTTATGTAAGCATTACGGCCACTGTTACGATCGCGTAATTGATCATTACGGGCGGCGTCAGAAGCCCTTAACAAGGCCCATCGACCCTTACCCCACCGGCCAGCGTAAGTTGGCGTAACTGGGAGCCAGCAGGCTTACGATGCCGGCTTTTCAACCTAGCCATTGGCTACGCCTGAGAGGCATACCGGCCCCCCCCCACTCGTCTGTTTCTCTGTCGTATAGTAAACGTTTCTTGAAGTGTCCAGAGAGCCCCTTGTTGTGTCTCTTTGTCCAGAGAGCTCTTGTTGTTGTATTTGTCCAGAGAGCTCTTGTTGTATTTGTCCAGAGAGCTCTTGTTGTATTTGTCCAGAGAGCTCTTGTTGTTGTATTTGTCCAGAGAGCTCTTGTTGTATTTGTCCAGAGAGCTCTTGTTGTATTTGTCCAGAGAGCTCTTGTTGTATTTGTCCAGAGAGCTCTTGTTGTATTTGTCCAGAGAGCTCTTGTTGTTGTATTTGTCCAGAGAGCTCTTGTTGTATTTGTCCAGAGAGCTCTTGTTGTATTTGTCCAGAGAGCTCTTGTTGTTGTATTTGTCCAGAGAGCTCTTGTTGTTGTATTTGTCCAGAGAGCTCTTGTTGTATTTGTCCAGAGAGCTCTTGTTGTATTTGTCCAGAGAGCTCTTGTTGTTGTATTTGTCCAGAGAGCTCTTGTTGTATTTGTCCAGAGAGCTCTTGTTGTTGTATTTGTCCAGAGAGCTCTTGTTGTTGTATTTGTCCAGAGAGCTCTTGTTGTTGTATTTGTCCAGAGAGCTCTTGTTGTATTTGTCCAGAGAGCTCTTGTTGTATTTGTCCAGAGAGCTCTTGTTGTATTTGTCCAGAGAGCTCTTGTTGTATTTGTCCAGAGAGCTCTTGTTGTTGTATTTGTCCAGAGAGCTCTTGTTGTTGTATTTGTCCAGAGAGCTCTTGTTGTATTTGTCCAGAGAGCTCTTGTTGTATTTGTCCAGAGAGCTCTTGTTGTATTTGTCCAGAGAGCTCTTGTTGTTGTATTTGTCCAGAGAGCTCTTGTTGTTGTATTTGTCCAGAGAGCTCTTGTTGTATTTGTCCAGAGAGCTCTTGTTGTTGATTTTGTTCATCCAGGAAGTCCCTCTATTGTTTCTTCCGTGGGTTTATTCAAGTTCAAGAAGCCCATAGTGTACTTGATCAAGTCCGGTAAGCCCGTCGTGTTTATT
>WNGS01059016.1:0-19748 GCA_020271785.1 Procambarus virginalis
AGGAGAGGTCGACAGAAGAGGCTAGACAGAAGAGGTCGACAGGAGAGGTCAGACAGGAGAGGCTAGACAGAAGAGGTCAGACAGGAGAGGTCAGACAGGAGAGGTCAGACAGGAGAGGCTAGACAGGAGAGGTCAGACAGAAGAGGCTAGACAGAAGAGGTCAGACAGGAGAGGTCAGACAGAGAGGCTAGACAGGAGAGGTCAGCCAGGAGAGGCTAGACAGGAGAGGTCAGACAGGAGAGGCTAGACAGGAGAGGTCAGACAGGAGAGGCTAGACAGAAGAGGTCAGACAGGAGAGGCTAGACAGAAGAGGTCAGACAGGAGAGGTCAGACAGGAGAGGTCAGACAGAAGGGCAGACAGGAGAGATCAGACAAGAGAGAACAGACAGGAGAGGTCAGACAGAAGAGGTCAGACAGGACGATCAGACAGAAGAGGTCAGACAGAAGAGGTCAGACAGGAGAGGTCAGACAGGAGAGGTCAGACAGAAGAGGTCAGACAGGAGAGGTCAGACAGGAGAGGTCAGACAGGAGAGGTCAGACAGGAGGAGGTCAGACAGGAGAGGTCAGACAGGAGAGGTCAGACAGGAGAGGTCAGACAGGAGAGGTCAGACAGGAGAGGTCAGACAGGAGAGGTCAGACAGGAGAGGTCAGACAGGAGAGGTCAGACAGGAGAGATCAGACAGGAGAGGTCAGACAGGAGAGGTCAGACAGGAGAGGTCAGACAGGAGAGGTCAGACAGGAGAGGCAGATGACCCAATACTGCCCCCCCCTCGTGTCGGGGTGTAAAGGAGTAGTATTATATTCCATTCACCCTTTAGGGGGGGGAGTCGTGGGGGGGGGGGTAATTCAAAGTCTTAATGGCTTGTCTGAGGCTGCAGGTAATTAAGACAAGATTGCTCACAAAGTAGTCTTTATAAAGACTTTCTTTGAAGGAAGACTCTTAAGAGATGCAGGTTGACTACTTGAGAAGTTATTTGTACGGAGCACCAGCAGGTGTTTGTACGGAGCACCAGCAGGTGTTTGTACGGAGCAACAGCAGGTGTTTGTACGGAGCAACAGCAGGTGTTTGTACGGAGCACCAGCAGGTGTTTGTACGGAGCAACAGCAGGTGTTTGTACGGAGCAACAGCAGGTGTTTGTAGGGAGCTACAGCAGGTGTTTGTAGGGAGCACCAGCAGGTGTTTGTACGGGGCACCAGCAGGTGTTTGTAGGGAGCTACAGCAGGTGTTTGTAGGGAACAATGGCAGGTGTTTGTACGGGGCACCAGCAGGTGTTTGGTACGGAGCAACAGCAGGTATTTGTAGAGAGCACCAGCAGGTGTTTGTACGGAGCAACAGCAGGTGTTTATACGGAGCACCAGCAGGTGTTTGTAGGGAGCTACCAGCAGGTGTTTGTACGGGGGCACCAGCAGGTGTTTGTAGGGAGCTACAGCAGGTGTCTGTAGGGAGCTACAGCAGGTGTTTGTACGGAGCAACAGCAGGTGTTGTAGGGAGCACCAGCAGGTGTTTGTAGGGAACAACGGCAGGTGTTTGTACGGGGCACCAGCAGGTATTTGTACGGAGCTACAGCAGGTATTTGTACGGAGCACCAGCAGGTGTTTGTACGGAGCACCAGCAGGTGTTTGTAGGGAGCTACAGCAGGTGTTTGTTCGGAGCACCAGCAGGTGTTTGTACGGAGCACCAGCAGGTGTTTGTACGGAGCACAGCAGGTGTTTGTACGGAGCACCAGCATGTGTTTGTACGGAGCACCAGCATGTGTTTGTACGGAGCACAGCAGGTGTTTGTACGGAGCACCAGCATGTGTTTGTACGGAGCACAGCAGGTGTTTGTACGGAGCACCAGCAGGTGTTTGTACGGAGCACCAGCAGGTGTTTGTACGGAGCACAGCAGGTGTTTGTACGGAGCACCAGCATGTGTTTGTACGGAGCACAGCAGGTGTTTGTACGGAGCACCAGCAGGTGTTTGTACGGAGCACCAGCAGGTGTTTGCGCGTATGAGCCTCACAGGAAATACAGGAGCTGAAAATATCTGTGAATAATGAGAGTTTTAAGTCATCTCACAGAGTAGATAAAGCTCTCTACTGTATTTTGTATTATTATTTAAGAAAGCACAACTATATCAGATACAGCACAACTTGTAATTGTTATTAATGAGAGAATAAAGGTAACAGAAAAGTTAGTGGAACTGAACCCAAATGGACATAGGAGGTGATAATATATTTATAAATTTTGTAAAGCGATGGACAAGTTAAGCGCAATGATTTGCAGAAAAGCTGCCGTGGGCAATACATTAAAGGAATAGAACTTGCCCCTAATGTTGACCATGAAGTTCGCAATTTCCATTACGTTTCTATAGGGGCGTGTTGCGCAGTAACGCTCTGACAATGGATAATACCACGCAGGTGGTCACGAAGACCGGCCTACTTATGAGCAGGAAGTCTTCACCACAGACAGTTTAACTGCTTCTTGACAAACCCAAAAACCCTTCAAGGACCGCCTTATCACACTGATGTTGATTGTTAAGTCTCTGTACAGCAGCACCTTGATATTCTCAATAATCAAATCAAATCAAATATTTATTCAGGTAAAGAACATACATACAAGGTGAAAGGCATTGATGGATTTATAGATAGAGTTAGTACATACAATGCCTAAAGCAACTATTACGCAAAGCGTTTCATAATGCAATGCATCTCAATATGGAACAGCGAGGAAAGGCTGTGGATGAGCTGATGATTAGGTATGGATTCGAGATCTGACTTTTATGACCTTATTCGTGTCTTTACGATGAAACTCTGGGTTTTTGAGGCATTTATAGAGTTGAGAGACAGTTGCAAGTTGCTGAGTGCAATCTTTCACACTCTGCAACCGTAACTTTCTGCAAGACACACCTGGCTCGAGTGTTCCCCAACAGACAACTGCAACAATCTTTCTAATGGAATGAGTTTCATGAAAAGTTTATGACTTTAAATATGTCGAATTATTTCAGTTTTGTTTTTCAAGCCCATTCAACATCGGTGTTAATGACGTACCTGAATCCTGTCAGGTAGAAATAGTTGCTGAAATGTAATCATGTCTTCAGGGGAAAGAGGCCATGCTCGCCTATTTTATCTATACCTAAAACAGATTCTCCCAGATTCCTGGGTTGTTTATCAAAGATCATAACAGTCTGGAAGAACACATGTGTGTGAACAGCGCTTGATCTTCAGTGAACATTTAATAAGTTCCTGAGACACATCTGAGTGTAATATTCCAAGATGCTGCAGCCAAGATATTGTCTCCAGATGTCGGCCACAGAGGTGCTGAGTGTCAAGAGACATACAAGGAGGTCCTCTTGCCCCTGGTGGGGGAGGTCCTCTTGCTCCTGGTGGGGGAGGTCCTCTGCCCCTGGTGGGGGAGGTCCTCTTGCCCCTGGTGGGGGAGGTCCTCTTGCTCCTGGTGGGGGAGGTCCTCTTGCCCCTGGTGGGGGAGGTCCTCTTGCTCCTGGTAGGGGAGGTCTCTTGCCAATGGTGGGGGAGGTCCTCTTGCTCCTGGTGGGGGGAGGTCCTCTTGCCCCTGGTGGGGGAGGTCCTCTTGCCCCTGGTGGGGGAGGTCCTCTTGCTCCTGGTGGGGGAGGTCCTCTTGCCACTGGTGGGGGAGGTCCTCTTGCTCCTGGTGGGGGAGGTCCTCTTGCTCCTGGTGGGGGAGGTCCTCTTGCCCCTGGTGGGGGAGGTCCTCTTGCTCCTGGTGGGGGAGGTCCTCTTGCCCTGGTGGGGAGGTCCTCTTGCCCCTGGTGGGGGAGGTCCTCTTGCTCCTGGTGGGGGAGGTCCTCTTGCTCCTGGTGGGGGAGGTCCTCTTGCCCCTGGTGGGGGAGGTCCTCTTACCCCTGGTGGGGGAGGTCCTCTTGCCCCTGGTGGGGGAGGTCCTCTTGCCCCTGGTGGGGGAGGTCCTCTTGCCCTGGTGGGGGAGGTCCTCTTGCTCCTGGTGGGGGAGGTCCTCTTGGCCCTGGTGGGGGAGGTCCTCTTGCTCCTGGTGGGGGAGGTCCCTTGCCCTTGGTGGGGGAGGTCCTCTTGCTCCTGGTGGGGGAGGTCCTCTTGCCCTGGTGGGGGAGGTCCTCTTGCTCCTGGTGGGGGAGGTCCTCTTGCCCCTGGTGGGGGAGGTCCTCTTGCTCCTGGTGGGGGAGGTCCTCTTGCCCCTGGTGGGGGAGGTCCTCTTGCCCCTGGTGGGGGAGGTCCTCTTGCTCCTGGTGGGGGGAGGTCCTCTTGCCCCTGGTGGGGGAGGTCCTCTTGCTCCTGGTGGGGGAGGTCCTCTTGCCCCTGGTGGGGGAGGTCCTCTTGCCCTTGGTGGGGGAGGTCCTCTTGCTCCTGGTGGGGGGAGGTCCTCTTGCCCTTGGTGGGGGAGGTCCTCTTGCTCCTGGTGGAGGAGGTCCTCTTGCCCTTGGTGGGGGAGGTCCTCTTGCTCCTGGTGGGGGAGGTCCTCTTGCCCTTGGTGGGGGAGGTCCTCTTGCTCCTGGTGGGGGAGGTTCTCTTGCCCCTGGTGGGGGAGGTCCTCTTGCTCCTGGTGGGGGAGGTCCTCTTGCCCTTGGTGGGGGAGGTCCTCTTGCCCCTGGTGGGGGAGGTCCTCTTGCTCCTGGTGGGGGAGGTCCTCTTGCCCCTGGTGGGGGAGGTCCTCTTGCCCCTGGTGGGGGAGGTCCTCTTGCTCCTGGTGGGGGAGGTCCTCTTGCCCCTGGTGGGGGAGGTCTTCATGCCATCACCGGCGGGGTGTATCACATGACATCCCGTCCGCCATGGGGGACTGAGTTGCAATTGACCATTACAATATACGCGCGGTAGTTTGAATAGCGAGGACCGACAGCACCGCTCCTGTGCCAGGTAAGTCCACTACGGCCTCGCCCTAGCCCGTGCTACTTGCACCGCTCCTGTGCCAGGTAAGTCCACTACGGGCTCACCATAGCCCGTGCTACTTGCTGCTCTTGTGCCAGGTAAGTCTACTACGGGCTCACCATAGCCCGTGCTACTTGCCCCGCTCCTGTGCCAGGTAAGTCCACTTCGGGCTCACCATAGCCCGTGCTACTTGCCCCGCTCCTGTGCCAGGTAAGTCCACTACGGGCTCGCCATAGCCCGTGCTACTGGCCGCTCCTGTGTCAGGTAAGCCCACTACGGGCTCACCATAGCCCGTGCTACTTGGAACTTTTAGCTGAATCTTCCACAACAACAGCGAGGGCCAGGAGCTGAATGCCTTTGAGAGAGGCACCTGTCAGCCACTACGCCCGGCCACCAAACCCGGCCACCACGCTCGGACACCAGCCTAGAAAGAGAAAACATGCACTCACTTGAACATTATATTGTAGAATGTCCCATATTGACTGACTTTGCCCTCCTGGGCTGAGGTATGCTGAACTTTGTAGCTATTTTATGAGTACTGGAACACTTGATGATATATTGAACTTGTACCCATGATTGACCATGTAATGTATCAATTGTACCATGTATGTGTGTGATGTAACTATATAACCTGAGCTTGTAAAAGCACCTTAATCACCTTCAGTGATTAAGTGCTTAATTGCACACTAGTTTCTCTATCAGCTATCTCACCCTGTCAGAGTAAAAGAGACAAATGTATGTGAATGCATGTGTGTGTATATATGTATGTACATGTACGTATATGTGTGTTTATGTATATGTATGTGTATAAAGTATATATGGTAGCTGATCAAAATTATATTTCACCTTTGTAATGATATTATGTAAAAGACACATCGAACACTTTATGTAGGGCATACGTAAATCTGTATATCTATGTATTTACGTATGTAGGTTAGCTTAGCATTTTAAAAGCACCGAATCACCTTCTTTAGTTGATTGTTCAATAAATCCCTGAACTATAAATAAATAAATAAATATGTTTATTCAGGTAAGGTCTATACATACAAGTGATGTTACATTAATGGATCGAATTATAGGTAGAGCTAGTACATACAATGCCTAAAGCCACTATTACGCAATGCGTTTCGGGCAGAACTATATGTTTAACACATCTCTAACCCTGTCCATGGAGGATAGAAGAAAATGTATATATTCTGGTTTGCATTGTAAATGTGTGGCCACGTCTGTGGTAGAAAATAATTACAAAAAAAAAAAACACGCTCGGCCACCACGCTCGACTACATCTGACCTCCAAAAAACCTCATCACCTTCAAACACCTCCTCCAGCCCAACACTTACAAAAAGTGGCTGTTTCAGAAACAAAAACCCTACTTTTTTGTCACTTTTTTCTTTAGTCTAAAGATCCAGCTCACGTCTGAAATGTTTTTGTTGCGCCGAACAAGGACTGGTTTTATGTTCACGAAACTTGACTTATTTTGAGCCCGCACGTCGGGACGGCTCGCTTGGGTCCTGGTGCACGTAGGGACGGCTCGCTTGGGTCCTGGTGCACGTAGGGACGGCTCGCTTGGGTCCTGGTGCACGTAGGGACGGCTCGCTTGGGTCCTGGTGCACGTCGGGACGACTCGCTTGGGTCCTGGTGCACGTAGGGACGACTCGCTTGGGTCCTGGTGCACGTCGGGACGACTCGCTTGGGTCCTGGTGCACGTAGGGACGACGCGCTTGGGTCCTGGTGCACGTCGGGACGGCTCGCTTGGGGCCTGGTGCACGTCGGGACGGCTCGCTTGGGTCCTGGTGCACGTCGGGACGGCTCGCTTGGGTCCTGGTGCACGTCGGGACGGCTCGCTTGGGTTCTGGTGCACGTGGGGACGGCTCGCTTGGGTCCTGGTGCACGTCGGGACGGCTCGCTTGGGTTCTGGTGCACGTTGGAACGGCTCGCTTGGGTTCTGGTGCACGTGGGGACGGCTCGCTTGGGTCCTGGTGCACGTAGGGACGACTCGCTTGGGTCCTGGTGCACGTCGGGACGGCTCGCTTGGGTTCTGGTGCACGTTGGGACGGCTCGCTTGGGTTCTGGTGCACGTCGGGACGACTCGCTTGGGGCCTGGTGCACGTGGGGACGGCTCGCTTGGGTCCTGGTGCACGTAGGGACGACTCGCTTGGGGCCTGGTGCACGACGGGACGGCTAGCTTGGGTCCTGGTGCACGTCGGGACGACTCGCTTGGGTCCTGGTGCACGTAGGGACGACTCGCTTGGGTCCTGGTGCACGTGGGGACGTGCACCCTGGTGCACGTGGGGACGGCTCGCTTGGGTCCTGGTGCACGTAGGGACGGCTCGCTTGGGTCCTGGTGCACGTAGGGACGGCTCGCTTGGGTCCTGGTGCACGTCGGGACGGCTCGCTTGGGTCCTGGTGCACGTAGGGACGGCTCGCTTGGGTCCTGGTGCACGTAGGGACGGCTCGCTTGGGTCCTGGTGCACGACGGGACGGCTCGCTTGGGTCCTGGTGCACGTGGGGACGGCTCGCTTGGGTCCTGGTGCACGTGGGGACGGCTCGCTTGGGTCCTGGTGCACGTAGGGGCGGCTCGCTTGGGTCCTGGTGCACGACGGGACGGCTCGCTTGGGTCCTGGTGCACGTGGGGACGGCTCGCTTGGGTCCTGGTGCACGTCGGGACGGCTCGCTTGGGTCCTGGTGCACGTGGGGACGGCTCGCTTGGGTCCTGGTGCACGTCGGGACGGCTCGCTTGGGCCCTGGTGCACGTGGGGACGGCTCGCTTGGGTCCTGGTGCACGACGAGACGGCTCGCTTAGGTCCTGGTGCACGTGGGGACGGCTCGCTTGGGTCCTGGTGCACGTAAGGGCGGCTCGCTTGGGTCCTGGTGCACGACGGGACGGCTCGCTTGGGTCCTGGTGCACGACGGGACGGCTCGCTTGGGTCCTGGTGCACGTAGGGACGGCTCGCTTGGGTCCTGGTGCACGTGGGGACGGCTCGCTTGGGTCCTGGTGCACGACGGGACGGCTCGCTTGGGTCCTGGTGCACGTGGGGACGGCTCGCTTGGGTTCTGGTGCACGTGGGGACGGCTCGCTTGGGTCCTGGTGCACGTCGGGACGGCTCGCTTGGGTCCTGGTGCACGTAGGGGCGGCTCGCTTGGGTCCTGGTGCACGACGGGACGGCTCGCTTGGGTCCTGGTGCACGACGGGACGGCTCGCTTGGGTCCTGGTGCACGTCGGGACGCTCGCTTGGGTCCTGGTGCACGTAGGGGCGGTTCTCGTGGAACCTGCGGCACGTAGGGACGGTTCTCGTGGAACCTGCAGCACATAGGGACGGTTCACGTGGGACTTGACTTACGTACGGTCGTACGACAAAAGCTTGTATATATACCTGTGTATGAGAGTTAGGGGATAGAGAGTGTTGGAGGATAGAGAGGTAGTGTGTGGTCTACAGGTCATCAAGCAGGCCTCAGGAGACAGAGTGAATTCACCGAGGTCGTAGAGCAGGACCCAGAAGGTAAAGTGTGTGATCTTTGATATTTTCCCATGTGTAATGTCTAAACATTAGACATTCGGCACGTGTCCTGGTGCACTGGAGCGCCCTACCAAGTACATTTCATTTGTTGCTTGCACGTGCAACCTACCTCTGGCTTGAAGAGCCAGAGGTAGGGTAAGGACTTATAGTTTGGTGAATATCATATTTATGTTCTCAATAAATTTATGTTAAACTTTCCATCTGTGTCACTTAATGGTACCTTTCTAATTACTCTTTTGTTAACAACCGGTCAGTAATTATTGACAGTTAGAAAAGGGCTCTCAAAGGCAAGCAATGGTTCTTGCCTCATTGCTTGATATAACTGACAGACAAGATGGAGGTAGTGGTTTAATAAAGTGGTTTCTCTGTGTAGCATTTCCTTGGAAAGTTACCATTGGTTCCGGTTGTAATCATCAGTGGTACACCATATTTCAGAACTATATCAGTGGTGTTGAACTATACACCATATCAGTGGTGTTGAACACCTGCTGATATGGGAGGACCTTAGTGGTGTTGAACACCTGCTGATATGGGAGGACCTTAGTGGTGTTGAACACCTGCTGATATGGGAGGACCTTAGTGGTGTTGAACACCTGCTGATATGGGAGGACCTTAGTGGTGTTGAACACCTGCTGATATGGGAGGACCTTAGTGGTGTTGGACACCACCAGATATGAGAGGACAGTAGTGATGTTGAACACCTCCTGATATGGGAGGACCGTAGTGGTGTTGAACACCTGCTGATATGGGAGGACAGTAGTGGTGTTGAACACCTGCTGATATGGGAGGACCTTAGTGGTGTTGGACACCTCCTGATATGAGAGGACAGCAGTGGTGTTGGACACCTCCTGATATGAGAGGACAGTAGTGGTGTTGGACACCTGCTGATATGAGAGGACAGTAGTGGTGTTGGACACCTCCTGATATGGGAGGACAGTAGTGGTGTTGGACACCTCCTGATATGGGAGGACAGTAGTGGTGTTGGACACCTCCTGATATGGGAGGACAGTAGTGGTGTTGGACACCTCCTGATATGAGAGGACAGTAGTGGTGTTGGACACCTCCTGATATGAGAGGACAGTAGTGGTGTTGAACACCTCCTGATATGGGAGGACAGTAGTGGTGTTGGACACCTCCTGATATGAGAGGACAGTAGTGGTGTTGGACACCTCCTGATATGAGAGGACAGTAGTGGTGTTGAACACCTCCTGATATGGGAGGACAGTAGTGGTGTTGGACACCTCCTGATATGAGAGGACAGTAGTGGTGTTGGAGTGGGTCAAGGAATGGGTTAATTTTGTTCACTGGAGGCTGCGAGGATGGTATCCAGTAAAATGTGAGAAAATTAGGAGGTGGAGACACTAGCCCGTGCGGCCATAGTGCACCTGGAAGGGCTATGATGGGGTTGAGATATGAGGACAATTGTCAATCATAGCACATAGAGATATCAACTCGCCCTCTCAACTAATAGATCGTGTTCTTACATTATAGTAAACAAAGTCGAAAATTCAACCTTTTATGACAAATAACGACTCATGATTATCTACGTTTTCTATATATCTCGATTGTTTAGGTGGGTTGGTTGGGTTTGGTGAGGAGGCATGAGTTGTGTTGTGGAGTGGCAGTGGCGCGTGCAACGAGTGTGCCCAACCACTTGCACCATCGGGGGATCGAGCACCAACCCTGCAGGAAGCAAGACTGTCCCTCTACCGACCAGTCCAGTGTGCCAGGACACAGGCCTAGTAAAAGTCTTACGGTCAGAACGAGTAACTGCTATGTTGTCCATGTGGTAGAGCTATGAGGAGAGGCGTGTTACAGAACACGTGTTACAGAGCACGTGTTACAGGGCATGTGTAATACAGCACGTGTAACAGAGCACGTGTAACAGAGCACGTGTTACAGAGCACGTGTAACAGAGCACGTGTTACAGAGCATGTGTAATACAGCACGTGTAACAGCACGTGTAACAGAGCACGTGTTACAGAGCACGTGTTACAGAGCACGTGTTGCAGAGCACGTGTAATAGAACACGTGTTACAGAGCACGTGTTACAGAGCACGTGTTACAGAGCACGTGTAATAGAACACGTGTTACAGAGCACGTGTTACAGGGTATGTGTAATACAGCACGTGTAACAGAGCACGTGTAACAGAGCACGTGTTACAGAGCACGTGTAACAGAGCACGTGTTACAGAGCACGTGTTACAGAGCATGTGTTACAGAGCATGTGTAATACAGCACGTGTAACAGAGCACGTGTAACAGCACGTGTTACAGAGCACGTGTAATAGAACACGTGTTACAGAGCACGTGTTACAGAGCACGTGTAACAGAGCACGTGTAACAGAGCACGTGAAACAGATCACGTGTGCAGAGCACGTGTTACAGTGCACGTGTTACAGAGCACGTGTTACAGAGCACGTGTAACAGAGCACGTGCTACAGGGCACGTGTTACAGAGCACGTGTTACAGAGCATGTGTAATAGAGCATGTGTTACAAAGCACGTGTTACAGAGCACGTGTTACAAAGCACGTGTTACAGAGCACGTGTAACACAGCACGTGTAATAGAGCACGTGTTACAGAGCACGTGTAATAGAGCACGTGTTACAGAGCACGTGTAATAGAGCATGTGTTACAGAGCATGTGTAATAGAGCACGTGTAACAGAGCACGTGTAACAGAGCACGTGTTACAGATCACGTGTAACAGAGCACGTGTAACAGAGCACGTGTTTCAGTGCACGTGTAACAGAGCACGTGTTTCAGTGCCCGTGTAACAGATAACGTGTTACAGAACAACACGTCAAGGGACCGACAAGAATGAGAGGAGGGGATGAACCAGCCTTGCTTGATCTGATATTTACCCTAAATGAGTCTGATATAAGGGAAGTTAAGTTGGAAGCCCCCTTGGGAATGAGTGATCATAGTGTATTGAGCTTTGAGTACCTGGTTGAGCTAGGTATTATCACCCCCAAAAAGAACCGGGAAACAAAGGGCTGGCGTACCAAAAGGGAAACTATGAGGAGATAAATAAATTCCTATGGGATTTACATTGGGACACAGAACTCGGAACCAAGTCCGTACAAAACATGATGGAATATGTCACCCAAAAATGTCAGGAGGCTGTAAGCAGGTTTGCCCCAGCCCGACAGGAAAAACAGAGAAGCAAAGGAAGAATCCGTGGTTTAATAGGGAATGCATGAAAGCAAAGGAGCTGAACAAAAGGGCATGGAGGAACTTCCGTAATAACAGAACACCAGAAAGTTGTGAGAGATACCAGAGAACCAGGAACGAGTATGTTAGTGTGAGAAGAGCAGTTGAGAAAAGGTATGAAAATGATATAGCTAATAAAGCCAAGACCGAACCAAAGCTACTACACAGTCACATCAGGAGGAAGACAACAGTGAAGGAACAGGTGCTGAAACTTAGGGTGGGCGAGGACAAGTACACAGAGAATGATAAAGAGGTGTGTAAAGAACTCAACAAAAGGTTCCAGGAGGTCTTTACAATAGAACAGGGAGAAGTCACGGCGCTTGGTGAGGTGGCAGAAAACCAGGTGACCTTGGAAAGGTTTGAAATTACAAGAGATGAGGTCAAGAAGCACCTATTGGAGCTGGATGTGAGAAAAGCTGTTGGGCCGGATGGAATCTCACCATGGGTATTGAAAGAGTGTGCAGGAGCACTTTGCTTGCCACTCTCCATAGTGTATAGTAAGTCACTGGAAACAGGAGACCTACCAGAAATATGGACGATGGCGAATGTGGTCCCACTTTACAAAAAGGGCGACAGGCAAGAGGCACTGAACTACAGGCCAGTGTCCTTGACTTGTATACCATGCAAAGTGATGGAGAAGATCGTGAGAAAAAACCTGGTAACACATCTGGAGAGAAGGGACTTCGTGACAAATCGCCAACATGGGTTCAGGTAGGGTAAATCTTGCCTTACAGGCTTGATAGAATTCTACGATCAGGTGACAAATATTAAGCAAGAAAGAGAAGGATGGGCGGACTGCATTTTTTTGGACTGTCGGAAAGCCTTTGACACAGTACCCCATAAAAGGTTGATGCATAAGCTGGAGAAACAGCCAAGGAGTAACTGGTAGGGCGCTCCAGTGGATAAGGGAGTACCTAAGCAATAGGAAGCAGAGAGTTACAGTGTGGGGTGAGACCTCAGAATAGCGTGAAGTCACCAGTGGAGTCCCACAGGGCTCTGTGCTTGGACCTATCCTGTTTCTGATATACGTAAATGATCTCCCAAAGGGTATAGACTCATTCCACTCAATGTTTGCTGACGACGCCAAAATTATGAGTAGGATTAAGACAGAGGAGGACAGCTTGAGGCTTCAAGCAGACCTGCACAAGCTGCAGGAATGGTCGAACAAATGGCTGATAGAGTTTAACCCAAGCAAATGTAATGTAATGAAGATAGGGGTAGGAAGCAGGAGACCAGATACAAGGTATCATTTGGGAGATGAAATACTTCAAGAGTCAGAGAGAGAGAAAGACCTGGGGGTTGATATCACGCCAGACCTGTCCCCTGAAGCTCATATCAAGAGGATAACATCAGCAGCATACGCCAGGTTGGCTAACATAAGAATGGCCTTTAGAAACTTGTGTAAGGAATCTTTCAGAACATTATATACCACATATGTCAGACCAATCCTGGAGTATGCGGCTCCAGCATGGAGTCCATATCTAGTCAAGCATAAGACTAAACTGGAAAAGGTTCAAAGGTTTGCCACCAGACTAGTACCCGAGCTGAGAGGTATGAGCTACGAGGAGAGACTACGGGAATTGAACCTCATTTCGTTGGAAGACAGAAGAGTTAGGGGGGGACATGATCACCACATTCAAGATTCTCAAGGGAATCGACAGGGTTGATAAAGACAGGCTATTTAACACAAGGGGCACACGCACTAGGGGACACAGGTGGAAACTGAGTGCCCAAATGAGCCACAGAGATATTAGAAAGAACTTTTTTAGTGTCAGAGTGGTTGACAAATGGAATGCATTAGGAAGTGATGTGGTGGAGGCTGACTCCATACACAGTTTCAAGTGTAGATATGATAGAGCCCATAGGCTCAGGAACCTGTACACCTGTTGATTGACGGTTGAGAAGCGGGACCAAAGAGCCAGAGCTCAACCCCCGCAAGCACAACTAGGTGAGTACGTGTAACAGAGCACGTGTTACAGAGCACGTGTTACAGAGCACGTACTTACTTACCTAATTGCCTAATTGTGCTTGCGGGGGTTGAGCTTTGGCTCTTTGGTCCCGCCTTTCAACTGTCAATCAACTGGTGTACAGATTCCTGAGCCTACTGGGCTCTATCATATCTACATTTGAAACTATGTATGGAGTCAGCCTCCACCACATCACTGCCCAAAGCATTCCATTTATTAACTACTCTGACACTGAAAAAATCTTTCTAACGTCTCTGTGGCTCATGTGGGTACTAAGTTTCCACCTGTGTCCCCTTGTTCGTGTTCCACCCGTGCTGAAGAGTTTGTCTTTGTCCACCCTATCAATTCCCCTGAGAATTTTGTAGGTAGTTATCATGTCTCCCCTAACTCTTCTGTTTTCCAGGGATGTGAGGTTCAGCTCCTTTAGCCTTTCCTCGTAGCTCATTCCTCTCAGTTCCGGGACGAGCCTGGTGGCATACCGCTGAATCTTCTATAGCTTTGTCTTGTGTTTAACTAGGTATGGACTCCAGGCTGGAGCTGCATACACCAGGATTGGAGTTACATAAGTGGTATACAGGGTTCTGAAAGATTCCTTACACAAGTCTCTAAAG
Organism: Procambarus virginalis; assembly: GCA_020271785.1. Taxonomy (NCBI): domain Eukaryota; kingdom Metazoa; phylum Arthropoda; class Malacostraca; order Decapoda; family Cambaridae; genus Procambarus; species Procambarus virginalis. Next base: position 14,169 of record WNGS01059016.1, read on the forward strand.
GCAGTTCTTATGTTGGCCAGTCTAGCATATGCTGCTGATGATATTCATTTGATGTGGGCCTCTGGGGACAGGTTCGGTGTGATATCAACCCCCAGATCTTTCTCTCTATTAGACTCTTGCAGGATTTCACCTCCCAGATGATACCTGATGATAGGTTGATAGGGGAGGAGAGGGGCTTTGGAGGATGGGATGGAGCAGATGGGGTTGGTTGCAGATGAGGTGGAATGGTCAAGGAAGTTGTTGGGGAAGGATGGGAGAGGTAATGTGAGAGGGGGGAGGGGGTGTGTGAGATGGGAAGGGGAGGGGGTGTGTGAGATGGGAAGGGGTGCTGAGGCGAGAGTGACAACTGTGGGTCACTTTTGTTCGTCCTCGGTCATGTATTTGTCTATAAACACATTATAATTGCCTTCGCTGACCCTTAGTAAATGTTTGTGCTGTAATATGTTGTCGAGCGCTTCTTCGTTAGAAGACTGTACCACAACAGGGCAGCGTTTGTTGTCATTATTAGGCCTAATTCTGTGTGTGAGTTCAATATCGTTTCCCACCATCTCAGTATTTAAAACACCTCAATATGTCTCCTAGTTCAAACTTCTCAGTCTGTATCCTTTCATGTTTTGATGTTGCCTAGATACAGCCCCGCTCCTGTGTCAGGTAAGTTCACTACGGGATCACCATAGCCCATGCTACTCGCAACATTTTTTTCCCAGTAGCTGAATCAAAAACAACAACAACTTTGCTTCACATAATCCATGAATGACAGGTGTCCGCCTCCTCTGTGATCCACTTTGATGCTGGTTCTTACCCCACAGTGTCACAGCACTTCTGACCTCCCATCCATATTACTGCTTCCTGCGCCTAACTCCTTGTCAAGCAATGTAAACATGGCTTCCCATTCTCCCCTCATCTTCCTGATTTTCCCGCAGAACATAATCCTTCAACACTTGTTTTTGTCTCTCAATCTCATCCTGTATTTGTGGAAATATCTCTCTTTTAACACCAAGGACTAAATCCTCCATCCAGTCGCTCCTCCTCTCAACACCTTTATTTATCACTTTCTCTATAAACCTTTCTCGTCCTTCCCTAAAGCTGCTTTAACTCTCACTGATTTTGTCATTGGAATAAACTAGCTTAACCAACAGGCGTCCCAGATACCTTCCTCTCCCAGGTGTGGCCTCCCAGGTGTGGCCTCCCAGGTGTGGTCTCACAGGTGTAGTCTCCCAGGTCTGGTCTCCCAAGTGTGGTCTCCCAGGTGTGGCCTTCCAGGTGTGGCCTCCCAGGTATGGTCTCCCAGGTGTGGCCTCCCAGGTGTGGTCTCCCAGGTGTGGCCTCCCAGGTGTGGTCTCCTAGGTGTGGCCTCCCAGGTGTGGCCTCCCAGGTGTGGTCTCCCAGGATAGGCCTCCCAGGTGTGGCCTCCCAGGTGTGGTCTCCCAGGTGTGGCCTCCCAGGTGTGGCCTCCCAGGTGTGGCCTCCCAGGTGTAGTCTCCCAGGTGTGGTCTCCCAGGTGTGGGTACTGTACCACTGGAGGCTGTACCAGTGGGAGCTTTGCCACTGTCTGCTGTGCCACTGAGTGCAGTACCACTGGGTGCTGTACCACTGAGAGCTTTACAAGTGGGTACTGTACCACTGGACGCTGAACCAGTGGGAGCTGTACCACTGTGTGCTGTGCCACTTCGTGCTGTGACACTGTGTGCTGTACCACTGGGTGCTGTACCACTGCGTTCTGAACCTCTGTGTGCTGTACCACTTGGTGCTGTACCACTGTCTGCTGTACCACTGGGTGCTGTGCCACTGTGTGCTGTGCCACTGTGTGCTGTGACACTGTGTGCTGTACCACTGGGTGCTGTACCACTGCGTTCTGTACCACTGTGTGCTGTACCACTGGGTGCTGTACCACTGCGTTTTGTACCACTGCGTTCTGTACCACTGTGTGCTGTACCACTGTGTGCTGTGACACTGTGTGCTGTACCACTGGGTGCTGTACTACTGTGTGCTGTTCCACTGTGTGCTGTGACACTGTGTTCTGTACCACTGGGTGCTGTACTGTCCGCTGTACCACTGGGTGCTGTACTGTCTGCTGTACCACTGGGTGCTGTACTGTCTGCTGTACCACTGGGTGCTGTACTGTCTGCTGTACCACTGTGTGCTGTACCACTGTGTGCTGTGACACTGTCTGCTGTACCACTGGGTGCTGTACCACTGTGTGCTGTGACACTGTCTGCTGTACCACTGGGTGCTGTACCACTGTGTGCTGTACCACTGAGTACTGTACCAGTGGGTGCTGTACCACTGAGTACTGTACCAGTGGGTACTGTACCAGTGGGTGCTTTACCACTGAGTATTGTACCACTGAGTACTGTACCACTGAGTACTGTACCAGTGGGTACTGTACCAGTGGATACTGTACCAGTGGATACTGTACCAGTGGGTACTGTACCAGTGGATAGTGTACCAGTGGGTACTGTACCAGTGGGTGCTGTACCACTGAGTACTGTACCACTGAGTACTGTACCATTGGGTACTGTACCACTGAGTACTGTACCAGTGGGTACTGTACCAGTGGATACTGTACCAGTGGGTACTGTACCAGTGGATACTGTACCAGTGGGTACTGTACCAATGAATACAGTACCAGTGGATACTGTACCAGTGGGTACTGAACCAGTGGATACTGTACCAGTGGATACTGTACCACTGAGTACTGTACCACTGAGTACTGTACCAGTGGATACTGTACCAGTGGGTACTGTACCATTGGATACTGTACCAGTGGATACTGTACCAGTGGGTACTGTACCAGTGGGTACTGTACCAGTGGATACTGTACCAGTGGGTACTGTACCAGTGGGTACTGTACCAGTGGATACTGTACCAGTGGGTACTGTACCATTGGATACTGTACCAGTGGGTACTGTACCAGTGGGTACTGTACCAGTGGGTACTGTACCAGTGGGTACTCTACCAGTGGGTACTGTACCAGTGGATACTGTACCAGTGGGTGCTATACCAGTGGGTACTGTACCAGTGGATACTGTACCAGTGGGTACTGTACCAGTGGGTGCTGTACCAGTGGATACTGTACCAGTGGATACTGTACCAGTGGATACTGTACCAGTGGGTACTGTACCAGTGGGTACTGTACCAGTGGATACTGTACCAGTGGGTACTGTACCAGTGGGTACTGTACCAGTGTATACTGTACCAGTGGGTACTGTACCAGTGGAAACTATACCAGTGGATACTGTACCAGTGGGTACTGTACCACTGAGTACTGTACCATTGGATACTGTACCAGTGGATACTGTACCAGTGGGTACTGTTCCGGTGGGTACTGTACCAGTGGGTACTGTACCAGTGGATACTGTACCAGTGGGCACTGTACCACTGAGTGCTGTACCAGTGGGTACTGTACCAGTGGGTACTGTACCAGTGGGTACTGTACCAGTGGGTACTGTACCAGTGGGTGCTGTACCAGTGGGTACTGTACCAGTGGGTACTGTACCAGTGGGTACTGTTCCAGTGGGTACTGTACCAGTGGATACTGTACCACTGAGTACGGTACCAGTGGGTACTGTACCAGTGGATACTGTACCAGTGGATACTGTACCAGTGGATACTGTACCAGTGGTTACTGTACCAGTGGATACTGTACCAGTGGGTACTGTACCACTGAGTACTGTACCAGTGGATACTGTACCAGTGGATACTGTACCAGTGGGTACTGTACCAGTGGATACTGTACCAGTGGGTACTGTACCAGTGGGTACTGTACCAGTGGGTACTGTACCAGTGGGTACTGTACCAGTGGTACTGTACCAGTGGATACTGTACCAGTGGGTACTGTACCAGTGGATACTGTACCAGTGGATACTGTACCAGTGGATACTGTACCAGTGGGTACTGTACCAGTGGGTACTGTACCAGTGGATACTGTACCAGTGGGTACTGTACCAGTGGGTACTGTACCAGTGGGTACTGTACCAGTGGATACTGTACCAGTGGGTACTGTACCAGTGGGTACTGTACCAGTGGATACTGTACCAGTGGGTACTGTACCAGTGGATACTGTACCAGTGGGTACTGTACCAGTGGGTACTGTACCAGTGGGTACTGTACCAGTGGGTACTGTACCAGTGGGTACTGTACCAGTGGATACTGTACCAGTGGATACTGTACCAGTGGGTACTGTACCAGTGGGTACTGTACCAGTGGGTACTGTACCAGTGGGTACTGTACCAGTGGATACTGTACCAGTGGGTACTGTACCAGTGGGTACTGTACCAGTGGGTACTGTACCAGTGGATACTGTACCAGTGGTACTGTACCAGTGGATACTGTACCAGTGGGTTCTGTACCAGTGGGTACTGTACCAGTGGATACTGTACCAGTGGGTTCTGTACCAGTGGGTACTGTACCAGTGGATACTGTACCAGTGGATACTGTACCAGTGGATACTGTACCAGTGGGTACTGTACCAGTGGGTACTGTACCAGTGGATACTGTACCAGTGGGTACTGTACCAGTGGATACTGTACCAGTGGATACTGTACCAGTGGGTACTGTACCAGTGGGTACTGTACCAGTGGGTGCTGTACCAGTGGGTGCTGTACCAGTGGGTGCTGTACCAGTGGGTACTGTACCAGTGGGTGCTGTACCAGTGGGTACTGTACCAGTGGGTCCTGTACCAGTGGGTGCTGTACCAGTGGGTGCTGTACCAGTGGGTACTGTACCAGTGGGTATGTACCAGTGGGTACTGTACCAGTGGGTGCTGTACCAGTGGGTGCTGTACCAGTGGGTACTGTACCAGTGGGTACTGTACCAGTGGGTACTGTACCAGTGGGTGCTGTACCAGTGGGTGCTGTACCAGTGGGTACTGTACCAGTGGGTGCTGTACCAGTGGGTGCTGTACCAGTGGGTGCTGTACCAGTGGGTACTGTACCAGTGGGTACTGTACCAGTGGGTACTGTACCAGTGGGTGCTGTACCAGTGGGTGCTGTACCAGTGGGTACTGTACCAGTGGGTACTGTACCAGTGGGTGCTGTACCAGTGGGTGCTGTACCAGTGGGTGCTGTACCAGTGGGTACTGTACCAGTGGGTACTGTACCAGTGGGTACTGTACCAGTGGGTACTGTACCAGTGGGTACTGTACCAGTGGGTACTGTACCAGTGGGTGCTGTACCAGTGGGTGCTGTACCAGTGGGTGCTGTACCAGTGGGTACTGTACCAGTGGGTACTGTACCAGTGGGTACTGTACCAGTGGGTACTGTACCAGTGGGTACTGTACCAGTGGGTACTGTACCAGTGGTACTGTACCAGTGGGTACTGTACCAGTGGGTGCTGTACCAGTGGGTGCTGTACCAGTGGGTACTGTACCAGTGGGTACTGTACCAGTGGGTACTGTACCAGTGGGTGCTGTACCAGTGGGTACTGTACCAGTGGGTACTGTACCAGTGGGTGCTGTACCAGTGGGTGCTGTACCAGTGGGTGCTGTACCAGTGGGTGCTGTACCAGTGGTGCTGTACCAGTGGGTGCTGTACCAGTGGGTGCTGTACCAGTGGGTACTGTGCCAGTGGGTACTGTACC
>WNGS01059025.1:0-25665 GCA_020271785.1 Procambarus virginalis
TACATAGCAATATGAGATCTTAATGATCCATGGTTAACATTTATGATTTAATAAGGATAATACTGGTAATAATAATATATAACCCCCACTGGCATAATCTGGGCCAGCACAAGAATAGTCCTGAGTGTATTAAGTAATTACAGAGCTCAAAGTACCTCATACCATTTGGTCTGAAGTCACTAAAAACAGGCAATCACAGATATATTGTTGGAGAGTTTGTCCTCTCAAGTAGAATGAAAACATGTTTTTTCCACCCCAGATGGTTATAAACCCATTGAACCGCCTACCCGCTTGAAGCCGTAAATGCTAAAATCCAGCTAGAAAATATCATTAGGGCAATTGGCGGGACCTTTAACATGCCGCCGGCTTTCTGTCTTCGTCGAGGCCACTAGATAGTTAGTGGCCCTGGGTAAATTTAGGTAAATATTATACGCAAATAAATACTTCGCTTCTCAAATCTTGGGAGCGACAGGAAAGCAACACACAACAATACCTCTTAGAATCACGTGAGTAAACCAAAATAAAATACCATTTGTTTACAACAATGTCTGTGCTGACTGTAGAAGTTGAAAAAACAGCTGTACTTCAAAATATACTAATTTATAAGACAATTCGACGTAAAAGGTGGCAAGTGAACACGGATAAGCTCTGATATGCCGGCGTCGTCATTGGCTACAGTTGAAAGATGAAAAAATGTTACCTTCTCTCTGATTGGCCAAACGAAAAGCTCTAGTGACATTTGGCGAGACTTAAGTGAAGTTGCTAAAATCTTCATAAGTACATCCTTCCGAATTGGACGTAGGAACATTCTAAGGCAATACTTAAGAACCTTCGTAGCACACTTACTTATTAAGAAGAAACACAAGGAACTTCGTGAATCTAGGTCCTGGTCTTCACAAAGAGCTTCAGAATAATTCACAATAATACGCTTGTTGGGTTGCAGCTGTTTAGGTGATGGCGGCGATCTGGCTCAAAATGTCTCTATAACATTAAATTATCAAATGTCAATGTGAACATCGATATTTTGTGGTATATTTCGATGTTCCTTGACCTTGATATATTGATGACCTTGATATATTGATGACCTTGATAAATTGATGACCTTGATATATTGATGACCTTGACTCACGAAACGTCGGGTATTTTTCCTTGACTCGCGAAGTGTCGTGTATATTTTCTTGCGTGTGTTACGACGGTTCTTAAGAACACCGGCCGGCAGAACACGACCGTACGCTCGTGCCACCGCGGTGTTCTTGTCGAGCTGCTCGGGGGCGTGTGGCTCAGGCTCGCCGCCTCCACCACTCAGGTCACCTCTGCTTTTCCTTTGACGAATCAGACAGACGGTAACATTGTACATCTTATCTTTTAGCCAATCACGTTGTCTACCCAGTTGGACAATTGACCAATCACGTACGTTTCATATCAGCTGATGTATGTCAACAAAATAAGATCAGGCATTAACGGAGAGGGTTACCCCACTTCTCGGTCTACCCGGTATATTGATCATTTTATTTTAGTCCTAAATTATGTTCAGGAATAAAGTATACTTGCTGGTTGGTCAGTAAACTCCAGTGGAGGCCTCTTGTAACTCTCCAGTGATTTAAATATTGTTGAGGAGCGAGAATCTACAAATAATCCTGTTGGGTTATTTGTGGACCTGCGTAAGGCTTTTGATACTGTCAACCACTAAAACCTTCTTCTTAAATTACATCATTATGGAGTCAGAGGACACTCCCTGCAATACCTCAAATCTTACCTTACTGAGAGGCTCCAGTATGTTTCTGTGAATAATTCAATTTCTCCCACCCTACCCATCAACATTGGTGTTCCTCAGGGCAGCATACTTGGCCCTCTCCTCTTTCTCATCTTCATTAATGACCTTCCAAATGCCTCCCAACACCTCAAACCAATTCTTTTTGCTGACGACACAACCTTCATTTACTCCAGTCCTGACCCCCATGCTCTAAATGTCACAGTGAATACTGAGCTAAATAAAGTCCATCTTTGGCTAACTGCCAACAAACTCACCCTTAACATTGACAAAACTTTCTATATTCTGTTTGGCAATAAATCCTCTAATCAAATAAATCTCAAAATAAACAATACCCAAATTTGTAACAAATTAGATGGAAATTCCTTGGCGTTCTCATTGACCACAAGCTGAATTTCCAGGGACACATTCTAAATATATCAAAAAAAGTTTCAAAAACTGTTGGCATTCTTTCTAAGATCATATATTATGTACCCCGCCCTGCCCTGGTGACTCTCTATTACTCCCTCATCTATCCATACCTCAACTATGGTATTTGTGCTTGGGGTTCTACTACCCAAAATCATTTACGTCCTCTAATTACTCAACACAAAGCTGCTATTAGGACAATATCCAACTCTGGCCCCAGACAGCACTCGGTACCCCTACTCAAATCTCTGAATATGTTAGATATTAAGTCACTGCACATTCTCTCATGTGTATTATACATATATAAAACGCTGAACTGTAATGCCAATCCTGACCTCAAAAGCTTCATTGAAGGTTGTAACAGAACCCATGAGCACCACACCAGAAACAAATACAGTTTTGATATTCCAAGAGTACGGCTTAATCAAACTTGAAATGCTCTACAAATCAAGGGACCCAGAATGTGGAATGATCTCCCCAACCATGTTAAAGACTGTACCTCTCTCAACCAGTTTAAGATAAAAACGAAGCTATACCTAATAAATTCCCTGTAACCTACCTTACCCCTCTATTGTCAACCCATGTCTGTTTTTTTTAAACAACGCTGTTTGTCGACCTAATTGTATTGTGCTGCTTTTTCAACCATGTTCCCCCCTTTTCTATTTTTATTTGTTCTCAACACATTTCATACTTTAAACTCAATTAGTATTAAGTTTTAGTCTTTATGTTTATCCTGCCCGAAACGCTTTGCGTAATAGTGACTTTAGGCATTGTATGTACTAGCTCTATCTATAAATCTATCAATTATGTAAAATCATTTGTATGTATGTACCTTACCTAAATAAACATTTATTTATTTATTAATTTATTTATTTATTTATTTATTTAATCGCGCCCAGACAATTGGAAGTATGAAGCTGACACAGACTAAAATGTCTACCGCCATATATCGTTGTACAAAAAGAATGGACATACACTAAGCGTTCACTTTAATGTAACATTGACAACCACTACTGCTGCCATTGTAACATTGGCTACGACTAACCCAATGTAAAACTTGGTGAAATAGTCACCACTGTGACCTTCTATAATGAATACTAAACTAATAAATGTACACACTTCTTATCCTGAGTAACACTTCCTATCAGTTGCACTTGGTAACACTGTTATTGAACACTTGTAATATGAGCTGACATATGATGGTTACACCGGATCAAAGGTACACTGTCAACAAGGAAATGCTACACAGGATTAAATACGCTGCCACCATCCTGCCTTTGACCACTGAGACTAATCAAGCAACGAGGCAAGAAACATTGCTTGGCTTGGAGAGTACTTTCTATAACTGTCATTAAATATGAGACGGTTGTCAGCCACGATATCAAAAGATTCTAAGAGGATTCAACAATTGACACAGACGGGAAATTTAACATGAGTTTATTGAGATACCAAATTATACTAACACCACGATAATTCCTACTCTAACACTGGCAACAAGTTAAGAAATTTAGACATGGAACAAAATTACAGAGATCACACACATTACCTTAAACAAGACCTCTGTCTCTCCGTCCGGTGGACACTGTCTCTCCCGGCCTGTGGATGATCGTCACAGAACCGGCCTCGATCCGGGAGCACCGTACTCTCTCCTCCCCTAGCTCTACAGGCCCCTATATACACCATTACAAAAGGGGGGGGGGAGATTTTTTGTGAAACCTACACCAAGAAATAAGAGGGCGGCCACACGTGTACAAACACTCAAGAATTTATCATTAAACTTGTTTGACATAAACCATAAACTGTTTCAAGAGAGGACTTATTAATTACGTGTATGGCTGACCCTTTGACCTGGTAAAAGGGGGAAATCCAAGCATGTTTACACATGAGGATCTGGAGTCTACTCCCTTACCCTCTTGACAAGAGTATCATGAAATATTACATACTTGAAACTTGTGCTGAATAAGACTAACCCAGGAATTTTTAATCAACATACAAGAAAACCGGAGGTCATCTGGGCTGACCTCTTGGAGCAGACTTCCCTGGTTGAGAACTCTAGGGGGGGGGGGGGTCATGGGTGTTACAGCTCCCTTTCCCCGGAGTTAAGACAAAATCGTGTGTATGAAATTAAGCACAATTTTGTCTTATCCTAACTCATCCCAAATACCACAACTTAACCCTAAAAGAGAAAAATAAAAAAAAATTGCCAGTGACATTTTGATAAAAGTAAACTAACTAAATTAACATGATGCAAAGTACATTATACAGTAACACTTCAGTAAGAACAATACATAAATGTAAAATGGAAGAAACAAAAGTACAAAAAAAATCCTGGCAAAGTACCAGCAATGACACCCTCACACATGATACAATTGCGAAGATCATAATATGACAAAAGTATATAAAAAAGACAAATCCCGACTGCACACAAGGCAGTCCAGCAAGGCTTCCCCTGAAGGCTGGAAGACCCAAACAAAGATCGCCTTAAAACTAGCATGATATATATAAAAAAATAAAAAAAAAATATCCCAAATGGAACAGGAAACTTAGAACTAAAAATCATATAACGTTAAAAATACAAGTAATACATGACAAATAAGGAATACTATGATCCAATGACACATCCTGCCTGCACACTAGGCAGGCTAGCAAGCCTTCCTCAGAAGATCTGAAGAACAAAACATACACAAATAAAATGATCAACAACATGAAAATATATGTAACATTCCTATTCTAACATAAAAAATGAAGTAATTAAAAAATAACAGGTAACATTATACCCTAAACCTCTGCTGGGTACCTCATGACCCACAGCCAAACCTATGAGTTATACAAGTTATAAAACATGGTTACAAAAACAACTGACATCAAAACTCTGCAACAGAACCGTACGTTACAGAACACTTGTCGGCCAATCCAATACCGCACAAGACAACAGTGCCAGGGTCAATCTCCATGCACCCTGCACACACTGAAAGTAAGACTACCTCTTACCACAACAGAAACATTTCTTAACATTACAACATTTTATTGAACAAAAAGGCATGCAAATATTAAAAAAAAAATATGTACCCAACACTGGTACCAAACAGGGAACCTGGACACTCATCACCAGGACAGACTTATCACATAGACACATACATGAAATAAAATAATAATAAATTTCACGATAAAGTTAGTGCTAGAGACCCAAGTCATCCAGCTAAGATCACTGTCTAGGACCACTTTTCTAGGTCTAGTTTCTTTTACATCCACATAAATGTAACACTTTTCCAACTGATTCGACAAAACTATTTGACACCGTTAATAATAGAGTCATTTCTCTGAACCATCATTCGTAAATCTTGACACATCAATGTTCATGTTGATATACGCGTTTCCTATTGCGCATCCATTATACTCTCGCGTGGTGGCCTGATGTTGGAGACCTGATGTTGGAGACCTGAAGTTGGAGATCGGATGTTGGAGATCTGATGTTGGAGATCTGATGTTGGAGATCTGATGTTGGAGATCTGATGTTGGAGATCTGATGTTGGAGATCTGATGTTGGAGATCTGATGTTGGAGATCTGATGTTGGAGATCTGATGTTGGAGGTCCAGCGTCTGCCCGTCGATGATGCCTGCATATACCCTGAGATCTTCTTGCAACAGCTCTGGGGTACGTCTGGTGACGGAGCGAGTCTACTGGTGACAGACTCCTCGTCAGCTGCCCAACTGCTCGAAGGTGGTGGCGTGAAGAGCAGCGGCGAGTGACCGCGGCCGGGGACGTGGCCGGTCACAGGTGAACGGTGTTGGGAGAGATGTATGGAAGCACATCTCACATCCAGTTGCTTGAAGCTGAAGGTCGATGATGAGTGACAGCAGCTACAGAGCAGGAGTCGTGACAGCAGGGCAGAGAGTGTGACGTCAACGAAGTCTTGCAACAGAAGTAAGCAGGTGCAGGTTTTGAGGCGTGGGTGGCGTGGCGGCAGGCCAGGTGGATCCCGACTTCAGCTCCTGGGGCCCATCACTGTACAGGCGTTGCTTGTGTCACATTCTACTGAGCCGGTACGCCTTATCGCGCATGCCCTAATGTGCCTGACCTTGGGCCGATGGTGCGAAACGTGCACCCCTATTGGCGAGTCAAACACACTCAGTAGGGAGGTGCTGTTGGAATGTGACCGCCTCGTTGCGCATCTTGGTGGAGTCAGTGATGTGGCATCCCCAAGGACGAGGGGAACTGATAGGTGACTGCTGCCGGCATACCCGCTTGTTGACCTCGCGCCTCCACTTCCGGTGTGCCTGCACGGTGTGTCGCAGCAGGCAGGTGGGTGCTTCTGATGATGAACTGCAAGACTGGAGCCCACCATGGTACGTTGACATCTGGACAGCTGTGCTCTGCTGGCTTGACCTCTGGCTTGGACAACCTCGTGTGGTGAGAGGTGTCGGCTGGGTGAATGGTGTAACTATCACCCTCCCAGGTAACCGTGTGGTGGGGTTACTGGGATTGTTGGGAGGGGGTGGGGTGTAACGTAACCCCCTCTCCACTGTACCAGAGGGGTGACCCCTCTGGCCTCAATGTTGGTTCACGAGTAGCAGGTACCGGGGACAGAGCGGTGTGGACAAGCAGACCTGGGGAAGACAGATTAACACTCCGACTGGCGGAAACAAGGACTCCCCCCTGGGCTTTGGTGACAGGGTACAGCCCAAGAGTAGGTAAGGCATGAACTCTGAATACATTCCATAACAAAATCTCAAAACAATTGCCAGTTTAAGAACTCTGATAAAAACTGCTAAGGGGCAAGACAACTTACTAAAACTCTCCCTGCCTCGCCCGTGACCTCGTTAACATAGGGTGACAAGGCTGACCCTGGGTACCAATGAGAGTTGACAGAAGGTCCTCCTCTCCTTCCTGGGCAATCCCAGCTGGGTCAGTCAACTCAGAAGGGTCAGGAATGGGAATCGCTGAAGGCAGTTCCAGTTCCTCCCTGGCAACGTAACACTTTAATTTGTTGACATGAATAGTTGTGTCACCCTGGTCCTCAAAAATACCCCTGATCAGAAAATTAACTGGTCCAAGCTTCTTAATTACTCTGTATGGTCCACGCCATCTAGGTGCTAGCTTCCTACTTTGATTGGCAGGTGCCTTTTCATTTAACCTCATAACCAAGCTTCCCTCTCTAAGTGTCAACGGTTGAACCTTCTTATCATAATAGTGCGCATACCGGCTCCTCGCAGTCTTAGAAGCCTCAGCGGCAATCCTCCAAGCATTTCGCATTTTAGAGAGGATTTCTGAAGGATAATCCTCACCGTACACAATCTCGTGTCTGTTAAGCAGACCTGATGGGAAATTACATGAGCGCCCCGTGAAAAGCAGCAGTGGTTGAGTGTTAATTGACTGATGAATGGCAGTGTTCAAGGCTAGTTGAACATAGGGGAGTTGTTCATCCCAGGTGGCAGCATCTTTCTCTGCAAGAATTGCTAGCATATCCTTGATTGTACGATTGGTTCTTTCAGTCATACCGTTTGCTTGCGGATGGTAAGCAGTCGTGAGGGCTGTTGTAGTTTCTAAAATTTTACAAACTTCTTTAAAAGTGTTACCAACGAACTCTTGACCTCTGTCAGATACTAATACTTTAGGTGGTCCAAACACAGTGACAAATTTACTTAAGAAAGCGTCTGCAACAGTCTGCGCGTCCTTACGAGGAAGAGCAACCAAGGTAGTGAACCGGGACAGATGGTCCACTAGAACCAACACGTAGCGATTACCCGAATGACTACTATGTAAATCAATCAAATCTGCTCCCACACGATCTAAAGGCTCAAAAATTTCAGGGAACTCTTGTAGTGGCGCTTGTACCTTAGGGGTACCTTTTCGTCGTTGGCAGTTGGCACAAGATTTAACAAACTTAGTTATATAAGATAACATCCCAGGAAAATAGAATAAAGTTTTTGCTCTCATATAGGTCTTAAAGACCCCAGGGTGACCAGCGATCTTAGATGCATGCGCGAGTTTCACGGCCGATGATCTTAACGCGTCGGGGATGACTAACTGATAAACCGCACGATCTTTCATGTCGTTAACATAGTATAGGACACCCTTCTGCAGGTCAAAATGTTGCAGGGGAAAGTTACCTTTCTTCATAGGGTATTTACCACCCTCCAAATATTCAATTATTTCCTTCCATCGCTGTTCTCCCATTTGAAATTCTCTCATTTTATCACTTGCAATAGTTTCAATGTTGACATTTACGTTAACTGACGCGATGTTCCTACTCAAGGTGTCTGGCACAACGTGAGATGGACCAGGCTTATACAGGATCTGAAACGAGTGAGCTGACAGCTCATGAGACCAACGTGACATCCGGGGACACTTTGTTTTCTTTTTAAATATATAAGTGAGAGCTCTGTGATCTGTGAAAATAACAAAATGACGTTGGAATAGGTAAGGCTCAAAATAACGAACACTTTCAACCACAGCAAGTGCTTCCTTGTCTGTTGCTGAGTATCTAACCTCAGGTCCCTTCACTTTTCTACTGAAATACGCCACAGGGTGAGGATGGTTCTCTGAATCACGCTGCATTAAGCACCCTCCTATGGCAACACCACTAGCGTCTGTATGCACCTCCCATTCCTTATCAAAGTCAGGCACAGCTAATACTGGGGCGGTAATTAATTGACTTTTGAGTTTAGTATAAGCCTCATCATGTTCTAAGGTCCACATAAATTTAGCATTCTTCTTTACAAGGTCAGTTAAAGGCGCTGTTATACTAGCAAACCCCTCAATATGGCGGCGGAAGTACCCGGCTGCCTTGAGGATACCTTGAGGTGCTTCCGGGGCTTATCGTCCCCGCGGCCCGGTCATCGACCAGGCCTCCTGGTTGCTGGACTGATCAACCAGGCTGTTGGACGCGGCTGCTCGCAGCCTGACGTATGAGTCACAGCCTGGTTGATCAGGTATCCTTTGGAGGTGCTTATCCAGTTCTCTCTTGAACACTGTGAGGGGTTTGCCAGTTATGTCCCTTATGTGTAGTGGAAGCGTGTTGAACAGTCTCGGGCCTCTGATGTTGATAGAGTTCTCTCTCAGAGTACCAGTTGCACCTCTGCTTTTCAACGGGGGTATTCTGCACATCCTGCCATGTCTTCTGGTCTCATGTGATGTTATTTCTGTGTGCAGGTTTGGGACCAGCCCCTCTAATATTTTCCACGTGTAAATTATTATGTATCTCTCCCGCCTGCGCTCAAGGGAATACAGATTTAGGCTCTTTAGTCGGTCCCAATAGTTTAGATGTTTTACCGAGTGGATTCTAGCAGTAAAGGATCTCTGCACGCTCTCCAGGTCAGCAATTTCACCAGCAGTGAAAGGGGCTGTCATTGTGCAGCAGTACTCCACTCTAGAGAGCACAAGCGTTTTGAAAAGTGTCATCATCGGTATAGCATCTCTAGTGTGAAAAGTTCTTGTTATCCAACCTGTCATTTTTCTTGCAGTTGTGACGGCTACTTTATTGTGTTCTTTAAAGGTAAGGTCTTCCGACATGAGTACACCCAGATCCTTTACATTGCCTTTTCGTTCTATGTTATGATTTGCCTGAGTTTTGTACGTGGTTTCCGTTTTTATATTTTCATTTTTTCCATAGCGCATGAGCTGGAACTTGTCTTCGTTAAACACCATATTATTTTCTGTAGCCCATAGAAAGACCTGATCTACATCTGACTGGAGGTTCGCCGTGTCCTCTATGTTGCCTACTCTCATGAAGATCCTAGTGTCATCTGCAAAGGATGATACAGTGCTATAGGTTGTGCTCTTGTCTATGTCCGATATGAGGATGAGAAAAAGTACTGGGGCAAGCACAGTACCCTGGGGGACTGAGCTCTTAACGGTTGACGGGTTGGATTTTATTTTGTTGACTATTACACATTGGGTTCTGTTGGTCAGGAAATTGTAGATCCATCTGCCTACTTTCCGGTAATTCCTTTTGAGCGCATTTTATGGGCAATAACACCATGGTCACATTTATCAAAAGCTTTTGCGAAATCTGTGTAAATTACATCAGCGTTTTGTTTGTCTTCCATAGCATCTAATGCCATATCATAGTGGTCCAGCAACTGCGACAGGCAAGAGCGCCCTGTTCTGAAACCATGTTGTCCGGGGTTATGGAGATGCTGTGATTCCAGAAACCGCCCCCATGCCCCCAGAACCGGCGCACATCCCTTGCTGACCTAGGCCTGGGCATCTCAGCAATGGCGCGGCATGAGTCTGGGTCAGGGCGGATGCCATCTGTGCTCACCTGGAACCCCAGAAACTTGAATTTCTGAGATGCCAGGGTGCACTTGTTAATATTTAATTTGAACCCTGCCTTGTCTAACAATGAAAGTGTCTCAGTCAAGTCCCGAAGGTGTTCATCAAACGACCTGGAGTAAATAACCACGTCATCCAGGTAAGCTAACGAATGTCTACCCAACACAGGACTGAGGATGAAGTTAATAGCCCTCTGAAATGAAGAAGGGGCTGTCTTGAGCCCAAAAGGCATGCGCTTAAACTGAAACTGGTGAACCCCATCAGAGAACGCTGTTTTCTCACGGTCCCTAACTGCAACCGGAATAGCCCAATATGCTGACTTAGCATCCAGAGTCGAGAAATACTTGGCTGCCGCGAACTGATCTATAATCTCCTGAATCCGAGGTAAGGGGTACACGTCTCCCTTTGTAATTTCATTAACTTTCCGATAGTCGACACAAAACCGGTAACTACCATCTGGTTTGCGCACCAGCACCACCGGAGACAACCATGGTGAAGTACTCGGTTCTATAACTCCCTGTCTTAACATCTTCTGACACTCATCTCTGATAGTTTTCTTAGCCTGTTCCGGGAGCCTCCACTGTCTCGTATACACGGGCTCGTGATCACCTGTTGGAATGGTGTGCTCAATTCTGTCCAACAACCCAATTTGATCGTCGTCCGTTGCAAATAATTTGGGGAACATCCGCAGAACTTCCCGCACCCGTTTTCTATCTAACTGTGGAATGTGCTGTAAATCTAGAGCTGATATTAATTTATTCAAATTGTTGGTATCGCAAGGTGGCGTGAGCACCGTTGTGCTGTGTTTAGAAGTCTTACCAGTGTCTTTAACATTAAGAGCGCCACATTGCACAGTGTTTGTAAGTGTTTCTGATGGGTCTGATTGAAAGATCGATGTCTCCTCTAAGATAATACCATGAGACACCCGATCACCCACTCTGAAGCGGTAGGTCTTGTGTGAGAGATTGACTACAGGTATGAGGGCACCTTTGTCCAGGACAACAATTAAGTGGTGGGGAATTAATAGTTTATCAAACCTGCCAGCCACCAGAAGGGTAGTACCAGGCTGGATATGACGACCCACGGCCACCCTAAGGAATCTAAATGACCGTGGTGGGCAAGTTTGCTTGTCAAAAGCATGTAAAATACACGACTTCTTATTATTGTCTGGAAGAGACTGAAATAAAAACTTTGCATAATTGGCATGATGTTTCTGCTTCCGCTGGATGGAAGCTACAACCGGTGGATGGTCAGTCAATGTCACCGGATAAGATACAGTACCTAATTTCAACCGGCAATATCTCGACCCTTTCTCAGCAGACAGAGAATATGAGAACCTGTGTAAGAAATCCATACCAATCAAGATATCACCCGGATAAGCAAGATTCTGAACCACTGTACAAGTGTGAGGGTACGACCCATCATGACCTATTTCAAAATTAATTGTGGCCTGACCCAAGATGTCAATTTGTCCTCCATTAACTGCTGTGAGCTGTTTACTACAACGTTTAAGCCGTGCTTGTTTGAATTTGCTGAAGGCTGAACTCTTAATGAGCGTTGCTTGGCTACCTGTGTCCATGAAAGCAATCAAACTCTCACCCTGAACTTTGACTTCGAAAGTAGGGCGACTATCCTTAAAGTAATCTGGTGCCGGCCCTTCCTTAAGTCGAACACTCGTACACGCTTTCCTAAAATGACCTTTTCCATGACAGGTCCAACATTTCTCCTTACGAATACTACTTAATGTGTAAGAAATCTTACCACAAGTACAAACGAATCCCGGGGAAGAAACACTGGGGTTGGGAAGGGTGGGGGAAGCAGGGTGGGGGAGGGGAATGTGGGAGGGGGAGGATATGACAGGAGGTATGAGGGAGGCGGGGAGGGCTGGCGGGGGGTTGAGGGACTGGGCGCCGGGCGGGGAGGACGAAGTGGGGGAGAGTGGAGGGCGTGTGAAGGGTGACACCGACTCGGGGTGTGGCGGGTGGGGTGGAAACTGAGTGGGAGGAGTGTGAGGTTGGACGGGTGGAAGGGGACAGTGCTGAGAGGGGAGGGGCTGAAAAGGCCAGGTGTGGGTGGAGTGACCTTGAGTGGGGATAGTGGGGACGGTGGAAGGAAGAGGAGCAGGGTGGGTGGAGGGAACATGGGCGGGTAGGGTGGTTGGGAAGTGGGTGGGGGAGGTGTAGGGAACTTGAGGTGGGAACTGAGACGGAATAGAGGGGGATTGCAACCCTATTGAGAACCCCTTCCATTCTGATAACATCTGATTGGACATATAAATCAAACAAATTGCCAATAAAGATAGAATTCCACAAAATAACACAATATTTGTAACTTTGTCACCGAGCGTCATATTAACTTGAAATTTTAACACAATGTTCTATGTAACGAATGAACATTAAACAGTAAATCACAACATACGCACACTCGCTGTAAATACAATATACACCGCGTGACTTATGACAGTACCCTTCCTGAGTGGACGAGGGTTATGACCGCGCGCCCAGATGAAGGGGGTGTTGACAGCTTGACAGCTTCGTATAAACACTCCCACAGATCGTCGCACGAGAAACCCACATACACATATGTGCACACCAAGAGACGGTCAGGTGCACATACAACCTTATCGACACTGAAATTCCTTACACTTACGAAAAGAATCTGAGTAAAATAATGAAAATAAACTACAATATACTTAACTAAGAATTCCCTTAACTAATTGTAAGACTACTCTAGGTGACGAAGCACCCTTGTAACGACTACCGGAACTAATTTTAAGGCTTCTCTCGTGGTGATTAACCTACGATTGTTCGTTGGTGAGCCACGACCGGTAGCTACGTCTGACCCGCCCTTGGGGACAGACATCCAACACTAGGGCCGCCCTCCCTAAGACACAATTCACGACTAGAATGTTTGAGGTCAGCCTCGCTGCAAACATGACATGACCCCCTCTATGATGATAACTCAGCCACACTCTAGGCGACAGTACGCCGTCTGCGACCTTCCCGTTAAAACCTAGAACTCGAGGCACCTCGTAGTAACCTCCGAAATTATCAGTAAGCGTCCTTCCCTGATAATTTCTCAGACAACCTGCCGAACAGATTGCTGTACAACATATAACTGAGTTGTACACCCCTGAAAGCTATGCAGAGAAACGAGAACTAATTTCTGTCCATAGATTTCAGAGCGACGTGCATACCCCAAACTCTCTCAGTTTCCCGTATGACACACTAAATCATAACACTTAATACGTATGGCTCCGAGCAACGAAATCGCGAGCCGCCTAAACATACATACAGCAACGAACCCGAGCAGCAGGCGCGCGGGACCCCCAATAAATTGTGAACACACCCACAATTTTATTGGAACACCGCTGCTACCATTGTAACATTGACAACCACTACTGCTGCCATTGTAACATTGGCTATGACTACCCAATGTAAAACTTGGTGAAATAGTCACCACTGTGACCTTCTATAATGAATACTAAACTAATAAATGTACACACTTCTTATCCTGAGTAACACTTCCTATCAGTTGCACTTGGTAACACTGTTATTGAACACTTGTAATATGAGCTGACATATGATGGTTACACCGGATCAAAGGTACACTGTCAACAAGGAAATGCTACACAGGATTAAATACGCTGCCACCATCCTGCCTTTGACCACTGAGACTAATCAAGCAACGAGGCAAGAAACATTGCTTGGCTTGGAGAGTACTTTCTATAACTGTCATTAAATATGAGACGGTTGTCAGCCACGATATCAAAAGATTCTAAGAGGATTCAACAATTGACACAGACGGGAAATTTAACATGAGTTTATTGAGATACCAAATTATACTAACACCACGATAATTCCTACTCTAACACTGGCAACAAGTTAAGAAATTTAGACATGGAACAAAATTACAGAGATCACACACATTACCTTAAACAAGACCTCTGTCTCTCCGTCTGGTGGACACTGTCTCTCCCGGCCTGTGGATGGTGTCACAGAACCGGCCTCGATCCGGGAGCACCGTACTCTGTCTCTCCCCTGGCTCTACAGGCCCCTATATACACCATTACAAAAGGGGGGGGGAAGATTTTTTGTGAAACCTACACCAAGAAATAAGAGGCGGCCACACGTGTACAAACACTCAAGAATTTATCATTAAACTTGTTTGACATAAACCATAAACTGTTTCAAGAGAGGACTTATTAATTACGTGTATGGCTGACCCTTTGACCTGGTAAAAGGGGGAAATCCAAGCATGTTTACACATGAGGATCTGGAGTCTGTCTACTCCCTTACCCTCTTGACAAGAGTATCATGAATTATTACATACTTGAAACTTGTGCTGAATAAGACTAACCCAGGAATTTTTATCAACATACAAGAAAACCGGAGGGCATCTGGGCTGACCTCTTGGAGCAGACTTCCCTGGTTGAGCTCTCGAGGGGGGTGGGGGGTCATGGGTGTTACAATGTCACTGAAAAGTAAGTAATTAACAAAAGGAGGCACCAAACCGGGAAGACTATGTAACACCATCGAGTGTGTGGAATAATCAGAGGGCGTAAATATCACCAAGGATGCCAATACGAGAACAGAAACGCATAAGGCAAACGTTATCAAAAGTATCCGATTAACCAAGAATTCTATTGAGTGACAAGTGACCGCGAGGGATGGTCGGAAAGCAAGACACACGCTCGTCCTGGAAGACCGGACATTCAACAAGGATATGCACAACTGTAAGAGGGTCACTGCAGTTAGGGCAATAAGGAGCAGATGACACTGAAGAACTACAGGAAGATATAAGTATTCAATTGGGCAACTGAAATTAACATGATGTTAAACGGTGGTAAGTTTCAGGTACTTAGGTATAGTAGAAACGAGGAACATAAACGAAACACAGGGTACAAAGCACAATCAGACGTACTCATATACGGAAAGCAACATGTAATGGGCATGGGAAATATGATGTCTGACGACATGACGTTTAGTGAACACAACAAGCAAATTTAGCGGCATCAAGGAAAATTATGGGATGGATTATGAGAAAGTTCAAATCCAGAGACCTCACAGCAATGGTAATACTATTTAATCCACTGGTGCTCTCCGGTCAAGAGTATTGCTCGGTACACACTTCTCCCCTTCAGAGCAGAAGAGATCTATGAAAATAGTGGGAATGCAGTGAAATATATATATACAGCACGCATAGAAGCGATTAAACATGTAAATTATTGGGACCGTCTTAAAGCTCTCAAAATGTACTCATTGAACAGGAGACGAGAAAGGTATAGAATTATATATGCATTAAACATACTGGAAGGCCAGGTCCCAAATTTGCACAGTAGAATAACAACATACGGGAGCGATTGGTACGGAAAAAATGCAGAATGGAAGGAGTAAGGAGTAGAGGTGCTACAGGCACAATGAGACAACACTGAACATCAGAGGTCCACGGCTGATAAACATCCTTAATAAATGTTGCCGGAACGAAGATGGATGTATCCATGAGGCACTTGGACAGGTTCTTCCAAGAAGTGCCGGACCAACCAGGCTGTAGTGGCCAGATTACTGCAGAGGTCAGATGAATGTGTAGGCCTGGTTGATCAGTCCAGCAACCAAGAGGCCTGGTTGACGACCGGGCCGCGGGGACGCTAAGCCCCGGAAGCACCTCAAGGTAGGCCAGGTTACTGTAGAGGTCAGATGAATGTGTAGGCCAGGTTACTGTAGAGGTCAGGTGAATGTGTAGACCAGGTTACTGTAGAGGTCAGATGAATGTGTTGGCCAGGTTACTGTAGAGGTCAGATGAATGTGTAGGCCAGGTTACTGTAGAGGTCAGGTGAATGTGTAGGCCAGGTTACTGTAGAGGTGAGATGAATGTGTAGGCCAGGTTACTGTAGAGGTGAGATGAATGTGTAGGCCAGGTTACTGTAGAGGTCAGATGAATGTGTAGGCCAGGTTACTGTAGAGGTCAGATGAATGTGTAGTCCAGGTTACTGTAGAGGTCAGATGAATGTGTAGTCCAGGTTACTGTAGAGGTCAGATGAATGTGTAGTCCAGGTTACTGTAGAGGTCAGATGAATGTGTAGTCCAGGTTACTGTAGAGGTCAGATGAATGTGTAGGCCAGGTTACTGTAGAGGTCAGATGAATGTGTAGGCCAGGTTACTGTAGAGGTCAGATGAATGTGTAGTCCAGGTTACTGTAGAGGTCAGATGAATGTGTAGTCCAGGTTACTGTAGAGGTCAGATGAATGTGTAGTCCAGGTTACTGTAGAGGTCATATGAATGTGTAGTCCAGGTTACTGTAGAGGTCAGATGAATGTGTAGTCCAGGTTACTGTAGAGGTCAGATGAATGTGTAGTCCAGGTTACTGTAGAGGTCAGATGAATGTGTAGTCCAGGTTACTGTAGAGGTCAGATGAATGTGTAGTCCAGGTTACTGTAGAGGTCAGATGAATGTGTAGTCCAGGTTACTGTAGAGGTCAGATGAATGTGTAGTCCAGGTTACTGTAGAGGTCAGATGAATGTGTAGTCCAGGTTACTGTAGAGGTCAGATGAATGTGCAGTCCAGGTTACTGTAGAGGTCAGATGAATGTGTAGGCCAGGTTACTGTAGAGGTCAGATGAATGTGTAGTCCAGGTTACTGTAGAGGTCAGATGAATGTGTAGTCTAGGGTACTGTACGTCGTGAGGCGTCACCCCAACATTACAGGAAAAGTATTACCAAGGAGTGCCACAGGGCTCAGTTCCAACACCCGTAATGTTAATCGTCTATATGAGTGACTTACCAGAAGGAATACAGAATTATGTGAACATCTTTGTTGATGACGTTAAGATACTTGTGAAGTTAAGAAACTTACACGATTGTCTTGCCCTTGAAGAACCCAACCACTTAGGCTGGAGGGTGGAGCAGCGGTCTCCCTTCATGCAGGTCGGCGTTCAGTCCCCGACCGTCCAAGTGGTTGGGCACCATTCCTTCCCCCGTCCCATCCCAAATATTTATCCTGACTCCTTCCCAGTGCTATATAGTCGTAATGGCTTGGCGCTTTCCCCCTGACAGTTCCCTTCCCTTGCCCTGGAAGACCTGGACAAAAGAAGTGTATGGAGCAATACTTGGCAGATGCAATTTAATGTCAATTAATGCCACGTTATGAAATGTTAAATAATAGAAAATACGCCACACAAAACCTACATATTATATGGAGAAAAACTTTAACTTCCGCAAACCTATTTACTGTTTGGTGATAGAAAGCATCAGGTGAAAGGAAACGTGCCCAACCGTCCTGCCCGGCAACCAACGTGGGACACCAGAGCCGTCGTACACACCACTGTGATAGATGCACTCTTAACGTTGAAGGAATAATTGGGGGACCCATAAGGGGAGGGAGAGGAACCTTCGACAAGCCGCCGGCTTCCTGTGCTCGTCGAGGCCACTAGTGTTAGTTGCTCTCAAGTAAACTAACACTGAACAATTTACTTCATAAATATGATAATTTTAATATGGAATATTGCATGCAGGAATAGCCATTATTGTGTCCGGGAAAGAAGTGAGCCGTTTAATATGGTTCAACAAAAATTATAAAATTTATAACAAAATAATTAGTACCCTCGCGGGCATCTAAAATTATCCTAAGAAGAAAGAGAAGAGAGAGCGGGACGGACACGTGGTGAGCAAGGTCCTACGCTTAAACCAATTTCAACGTGGATCACGATGCCTGAGCCAGCCAAGACTTGACCCATGTAGGTAAGAATACCTGCTGAAGGCCCCGGGGGTGACAAGAAGAACCGTATCTCCTTCATTCCAACACAATGAACGTAGAAAGGTGCGTTGTCTGAGCTTTGTGTATGGCGAGGCAGGTACAGTGTATGGGTGAGGGGAGGGTCGCCGCCGTCTCAGTGCCGCCACCCACCAGCCCCCAGGCGGGGGGAGGGGGGAGGCTCTCGAGCTGCCTACAGTGATGTTAGTGGAAAGTTAGTGCGTTCATAACCAAATCGGTGAGTGTAGTGTTAAAAACAAAGTGCACTAGTGATTTCCCCGAGTGTTGATAGTGTGTAACAAGTGTGATTTCCCCGAGTGTTGACAGTGTGTAACAAGTGTGACGGCGGCCTCCCTCGCGTGCCCCCCTCCACCACCCCCGCCCGCCATCTTCCCCCACCCCGCTACCTGCGCCCGACCCAGCCAGCCGCCCATCAACACACAGCCTACCCACACACGGTGCCCAGGCCATGCCCAACTCCCCCAGGAGGGTAATGCTTGCCGTGTTACTCTCCACCCGGGAAGGAGAGGGTGCACTCAGTGGGCAGCCAGGCGTCATCACATCTAGGCATGGCACATGTCGCACCTGACACACAGCCTCTTTCCAGCCAAGAAGATGACCAACCAAGAGGAAACTGTCAAGTGTGTGGCAGACGGTATCGTCTCAATGGAGATGGAACTATCCGCTGTCATTCTGTCAATTCAGGTGGTTGTCTAGGGTCTAGGCGCCTGCCCCGGGGCAGTGACGATGGACAACCTGCTGCAGGAGCGAGGAACAATACCTCCCTCAACTTCATTTCAGCAGATAATCTGCTTGAAGCAGTCAAAGCGACGTCCACCAGGACCTTGCCCCACATCCCCAAGGCTGCCCGTCACCAAGCAGCAGCCAAACTCACCAGTCTGCTGACAAAGGTCAACAATGCTCCCAGAACCTCTGCATCGTGGCACAATCTCCTTCTATTTGGGAATGCATGCCTAGCATTACCGCCCAGGAGAGACAAGTCATTAGCAACCTCGGTAATCAGGGCACTTAATGAATTCCCCAGAGCAGACAACCTGGTCCGCCTCCCCCCTCGTGCCAAGAACACCAGCCGCAGGACGACCAACAATAACTCATCTGAGAACCACAAAATGAGAGCACAGATCACCAGGAAAATAGAAGAGGGCAATACCACAGGTGCCATCAGAATCATGACCAGCGATGACACTATTGCCCCCAGGAACGCCACGACAGCAGAGGCTCTTCAAGACAAACACCCACGCAGAGCCCCAGACAGCAGCAGGGATCCCCAGGAAAACAATGTGGGCATAGAACCCTTGACTGTTCGAGAATCTGAGGTGTACAAAGCAGCCATGTCTTTCCCAACAGGTTCAGCAGGGGGCTTTACAGGTCTAAGACCCCAGCACATCAAACAAATGCTGAACCCGGTGCTTGGAGATGCTGCAAAGGACCTTCTAGTGGAACTTACCAGATTCTCCAACATGTGTTTGGCTGGCGGCATCCCTGAGGATATCAGGCCTGTCTTTTATGGAGCAGCACTCTGTGCTCTAAAGAAGAAGGATAGGGGTATCAGGCCCATTGCCGTTGGCAACACCCTCCGACGCCTCGTAGCTAAGGCTGCAGTGAGATCTATCAGCCAGGAAGCAGCCACCTTGCTGAAACCTCATCAGCTCGGGTTTGGGATTCCCCTAGGTTGTGAAGCTGCAGCACATGCAGCGCGGGCTTACATTGCTGATCTCCCGGACCAGAAGGCACTAGTAAAGCTTGACTTCAAAAATGCTTTCAATCAAGTCAGACGAGACGCTGTCCTCAGGGCTGTACACAACCATTTCCGTCCCCTTTACCCGTTCATCCGATCGTGCTACAGTGGGGACTCTAAGCTTCTTTTTGGGGAACATGAAATAAACTCCTGTGAAGGTGTCCAACAAGGTGACCCCTTAGCACCCCTCCTTTTCTGCCTAGCTATCAAAGAGGTCACTGATAGTCTGACAAGCGAGCTAAACATCTGGTACCTGGATGATGGCACTCTCGCTGGAACCCCGGAAACCATTTTGGAGGATATAAGGAAAATCCAGGAGCAGGGAGCAGCCTTAGGCCTCATTCTCAATGCATCCAAGTGTGAAATAATCTCCCGCAACCAAGACATCACTGGGCAAATACAAAATGTTCTTCCAGACATTCTCGTTGTCGAGCCACCGGACTGTACTCTCCTGGGTGCCCCCATTGGCCCACGAGCAATCGAGGAGGTCCTGGCTGCAAAAATCACTGATCTAAAGAGAATGCTGGACAGGATTGACAAGATTGATGCCCATGATGCTCTCTTTCTCCTCACAAGATGCCTGTCTCTCCCTAAGTTGACGTACTTTCTGAGATGTTCTCCATCCTACAGCAGCCCTAAATTAAATGTGTATGACACCCTTCTGAGGTCCATGCTGGTGAAAGTCCTGAACCTGCCATTGGACGACTCTCAGTGGGAGCAAGCAACCCTTCCTGTAAGACTTGGCGGCCTTGGTGTCCGCACAGCCTCCCAAATTGCTCTACCAGCCTTCCTTTCCTCCTCCCACGCATCGCACGACCTCGTCAGAGATATCTTACCTGCAACCCTGAGAGACTCAGCAGGAATACACGATCCTGCTTTCACTGAATGTTCAAATCAGTGGGGTGTTCTCGCAGCCCCAGCAACCATTATAGAGCCAACAAAACAACACAAACAGTCCGGCTGGGACCACCCTCTAGTGGAAAAAGTAGCTGATGCTATGCTCAGCGCTGCAACATCAGACAAGGAGAAAGCCCGCCTCAGAGCAGTGCGTGCCCCCCATGCAGGAGACTTCCTCCTGGCAGTACCCATGTCAACAATGGGCACGCGCCTAGATCCAGAATCCCTTCGTGTAGCAGTGGCCC
Organism: Procambarus virginalis; assembly: GCA_020271785.1. Classification (NCBI taxonomy): domain Eukaryota; kingdom Metazoa; phylum Arthropoda; class Malacostraca; order Decapoda; family Cambaridae; genus Procambarus; species Procambarus virginalis. The sequence continues at coordinate 21,104 of WNGS01059025.1, forward strand.
TCCGCCTTGGTGCCCCAATTCACACTGAATACAAGTGTATTTGCAACAGGGTGGAAGCAGACCAATACGGACTGCATGGGTTGCATTGCGGAAGCACAAAGGGCTGGCATGCAAGACACAACGAGGTCAATGACATCATCAAGAGAAGCCTCGTCTCAGCTAAGTGCCCAGCGGAGAGAGAACCTCGCATCCTAGGGGTCCAAAACCCGGATTTCCCCGCACTTCGCCCTGATGGCATCACCATATACTCATGGAAGGAGGGTAGACAGTTGGTGTGGGACTACACATGTGTATCCACCCTGGCTGACACCTATGTACACTTCGGAGCTGATCAAGCAGGTGGGGCAGCCAACCACAGGGAAACAGCAAAATCTCTCAAATACAGGCGACTGGCAGGTCAATACCTCTTTGTTCCCATAGCGTCTGAGACGCATGGCCCCTGGGGCAAGAGTGCCTTGGGATTTCTCAAGGAATTGGGTTCCAAGCTCATTGACGTCACCAGAGACCCAAGGGCTTGCAGTTTTTTGTTTCAGCGCCTCAGTGTGGCGATCCAGAGGGGAAATGCTTGCTGCGTCCTCGGTTCCTGTCCGGAAGCAGAGGAGCTTCAAGAGATCCATAACCTTTAGGCATTTGTCTTGTATGTTTTGTAACCTTTAAATACACAATAAAGCATAAGAAAAAAAAAAAAGGAAGGGGGTGGTAGGAGAAAAGCACACAGAAACTGTATTGGAGGGGACCCACATTCCCTCCAATGCGTTATGTGTGATTTCCTCCGAGGCTATGGGTCCCCCTTCCATGTTTTTCTTTAATTTAAAAAAAAAAAAAAAAAAAAAAAAAAAAAAAAAAAAAAAAAAATTATCCTAAGTAAGTTTTTAGGAGTATCCATTAAACAATTCCTTGCATCATATTACCCCACATGAAAACAATTATCAAAACTGTATAAATTACAATATTTTATATAATTATAAAGTTTGTTACAAAATAATTATAACGTAATTTCATTTTTATGTAACGCCGTAATATTATATTATTTACTTTAATAAAATAATGATGATTTAAATAATAAAACTAAGCAGAATATATTACATTTAAATATGCTGCTTCTTCTGATCCAGCACTAGAAAACTGGAAATATATATTTTGTCCATTTTCTATTACACGTTAAATTGATAACTTTTCTATTTACTTTCTTCTTCATAATAATAAATGTTTATTAAGTTAAAGTACATACATACATACATACATACATACATACATACATACATACATACATACATACATACATACATACATACATACATACATACATACATACATACATACATACATACAAGATGAGTTGCAAACATAATGTTGTATTTCTAGATAGAGCTAGTACATACTATGCCCAAAGCCACTAATACGCACAGCGTTTTGGTGCAAGATGTGGGAAAAACTCTTAGACTAAAACTTAAACCAAAAATTTTGGAGCCTGACGACTCAGTATAACTCGGGGTTTGTTGTCCTAAGGGTCCGGGTTCGATCCCTGGCGGAGGTAGAAACAAATTGGAAATTTCTTTCACCGTGATGCATCTGTTCACCTAGCAGTAAATAAGTGCCTGGGAGTTAGACAGCTGCAACGGCTGCTTCCTGGGGATGTGTTTGTGTGTGAAAATTAGGATTAAGGACTTGCCCGAAACTCTGCGTGCTACTGGAATATAAGAACTCTTGAATAAATAAAACAAAAAAGAATACTAGACTGGATTAAACAATGGGGTAAAAAAAGAGTGGTGCTAAGGAATAAATCTGATTGGAGAAATGTGGTGAGTGGGGTACCACAGGGTCCATTTTGGGGCCAACCCTTTTTGTCATATACACAGTTGTTACATTGAACACCATATTGTATGCTACCCAATCCCCCAATATATGTACCTACCCATACAACTTTACCATTGTGATTATTGCTCTCATCCTTTATGTGCTATCAATGTGTCTTAATGTGCCTACTAATCTTTGTCAAATATTCCTACAAAGTACCTCTTAACATTTTATAAGTTCTGCAAGAAATTAACTACTTAAAATTATCTGTTATGTTATAACACTGTTATAAACATTGTGCGTACCAGTGACTTTACAAGAATGTAAAAATATCATGCTATATACTCTCATAAACCCAACGTACCTTCTTGAATATAAATAAAAAAAAATGACAGATTGAAATATCAGCAAATTTGCAGATAACACAAAGCTTTACGGCAAAATTGGAAATGATAATGAAGATATTCAAATAGAAGAGATAAACAAAGAGAAAACTATACCCTCTTATAAAGAGGATGAAGTGGGGCGTTGGATTTTTCAACTTTCAAATAGAATACAGAGAATGACTGTAAACCAAGAAAGATCAAGTCCAAATGCAGTGAAAAGCTCTGTGCCTCAGGGGGCAATCATTGCACCACTGGTATTTTTCATTATTATCTCTGATATAGACAAAAACACTAGACAAAGATTCGTGTCATTCTTTGCAGATGATACAAAAATCAGCATCAAATTGCCACTGTAGATGACACTGAAAAGTAACTAATTAACAAAAGGAGGCACCAAACCGGGAAGGCTATGTAACACCATCGAGTGTGTGGAATAATCAGAGGGCGCTAAATATCACCAAGGATGCCAATACGAGAACAGAAACGCATAAGGCAAACGTTATCAAAAGTATCCGATTAACCAAGAATTCTATTGAGTGACAAGTGACCGCGAGGGATGGTCGGAAAGCAAGACACACGCTCGTCCTGGAAGACCGGACATTCAACAAGGATATGCACAACTGTAAGAGGGACACTGCAGTTAGGGCAATAAGGAGCAGATGACACTGAAGAACTACAGGAAGATATAAAGTATTCATTGGGCAACTGAAATTAACATGATGTTAAACGGTGGTAAGTTTCAGGTACTTAGGTATAGTAGAAACGAGGAACATAAACGAAACACAGGGTACAAAGCACAATCAGACGTTCTCATATACGGAAAGCAACATGTAATGGGCATGGGAAATATGATGTCTGACGACATGACGTTTAGTGAACACAACAAGCAAATTTAGCAGCATCAAGGAAAATTATGGGATGGATTATGAGAAAGTTCAAATCCAGAGACCTCACAGCAATGGTAATACTATTAATCCACTGGTGCTCTCCGGTCAAGAGTATTGCTCGGTACACACTTCTCCCCTTCAGAGCAGAAGAGATCTATGAAAATAGTGGGAATGCAGTGAAATATATATATACAGCACGCATAGAAGCGATTAAACATGTAAATTATTGGGACCGTCTTAAAGCTCTCAAAATGTACTCATTGAACAGGAGACGAGAAAGGTATAGAATTATATATGCATTAAACATACTGGAAGGCCAGGTCCCAAATTTGCACAGTAGAATAACAACATACGGGAGCGATTGGTACGGAAAAAATGCAGAATGGAAGGAGTAAGGAGTAGAGGTGCTACAGGCACAATGAGACAACACTGAACATCAGAGGTCCACGGCTGATAAACATCCTTAATAAATGTTGCCGGAACGAGATGGATGTATCCATGAGGCACTTGGACAGGTTCTTCCAAGAAGTGCCGGACCAACCAGGCTGTAGTGGCCAGATTACTGCAGAGGTCAGATGAATGTGTAGGCCTGGTTGATCAGTCCAGCAACCAAGAGGCCTGGTTGACGACCGGGCCGCGGGGACGCTAAGCCCCGGAAGCACCTCAAGGTAGGCCAGGTTACTGTAGAGGTCAGATGAATGTGTAGGCCAGGTTACTGTAGAGGTCAGGTGAATGTGTAGACCAGGTTACTGTAGAGGTCAGATGAATGTGTGGCCAGGTTACTGTAGAGGTCAGATGAATGTGTAGGCCAGGTTACTGTAGAGGTCAGGTGAATGTGTAGGCCAGGTTACTGTAGAGGTGAGATGAATGTGTAGGCCAGGTTACTGTAGAGGTGAGATGAATGTGTAGGCCAGGTTACTGTAGAGGTCAGATGAATGTGTAGCCAGGTTACTGTAGAGGTCAGATGAATGTGTGTAGTCCAGGTTACTGTAGAGGTCAGATGAATGTGTAGTCCAGGTTACTGTAGAGGTCAGATGAATGTGTCGTCCAGGGTACTATAGAGGTCAGATGAATGTGTAGTCCAGGTTACTGTAGAGGTCAGATGAATGTGTAGTCCAGGTTACTGTAGAGGTCAGATGAATGTGTAGTCAGGTTACTGTAGAGGTCAGATGAATGTGTAGTCCAGGTTACTGTAGAGGTCAGATGAATGTGTAGTCTAGGGTACTGTACGTCGTGAGGCGTCACCCAACATTACAGGAAAAGTATTACCAGGAGTGCCACAGGGCTCAGTTCCACCACCGTAATGTTAATCGTTATATGAGTGACTTACCGAAGGAATACAGAATTATGTGAACATCTTTGTTGATGACGTTAAGATTCTTGTGAAGTTAGAAACTTACACGATTGTCTTGCCCTTGAAGAACCCAACCACTTAGGGGAGGTGGAGCAGCGGTCTCCAGTCATGCAGGTCGGCGTTCAGTCCCGACCGTCC
>WNGS01059032.1:0-37090 GCA_020271785.1 Procambarus virginalis
CTTGTCCCGTCGTATAGCTTAATTTGTCCCGTCGTATAGCTTGTCCCGCCGAATAGCTTGTCGCGTCGAATAGCTTGTCCCGTCGAATAGCTTGTCCCGTCGTATAGCTTGTCCCGTCGTATAGCTTAATTTGCCCCGTCGTATAGCTTGTCCCGTCGTATAGCTTAATTTGCCCCGTCGTATAGCTTGTCCCGTCGTATAGCTTGCCCCGTCGTATAGCTTGTCCCGTCGAATAGCTTGTCCCGTCATATAGCTTGTCCCGTCGTATAGCTTGTCCCGTCGTATAGCTTGTCCCGTCGTATAGCTTGTCCCGTCGTATAGCTTGTCCCGTCGTGTAGCTTATCCCGTCGTATAGCTTGTCCCGTCGTATAGCTTGTCCCGTCGTATAGCTTGTCCCGTCGTATAGCTTAATTTGTCCCGTCGTATAGCTTAATTTGTCCCGTCGTATAGCTTGTCCCGTCGTATAGCTTGTCCCGTCGTATAGCTTAATTTGTCCCGTCGTATAGCTTGTCCTGTCGTATAGCTTGTCCCGTCGTATAGCTTAATTTGTCCCGTCGTATAGCTTGTCCCGTCGTATAGCTTGTCCCGTCGTATAGCTTGTCCCGTCGTATAGCTTAATTTGTCCCGTCGTATAGCTTGTCCCGTCGTATAGCTTAATTTGTCCCGTCGTATAGCTTGTCCCATCGTATAGCTTAATTTGTCCCGTCGTATAGCTTGTCCCGTCGTATAGCTTAATTTGTCCCGTCGTATAGCTTGTCCCGTCGAATAGCTTGTCCCGTCGTATAGCTTGTCCCGTCGAATAGCTTGTCCCGTCGTATAGCTTGTCCCGTCGTGTAGCTTGCTCCCGTCGTATAGCTTGTCCCGTCGTGTAGCTTGTCCCGTCGTATAGCTTGTCCCGTCGTATAGCTTGTCCCGTCGAATAGCTTGTCCCGTCGTATAGCTTGTCCCGTCGTGTAGCTTGTCCCGTCGTATAGCTTGTCCCGTCGTGTAGCTTGTCCCGTCGTATAGCTTGTCCCGTCGTATAGCTTGTCCCGTCGTATAGCTTATCCCGTCGTATAGCTTGTCCCGTCGTATAGCTTGTCCCGTCCTATAGCTTGTCCCGTCGTATAGCTTGTCCCGTCGTATAGCTTGTCCCGTCGTATAGCTTGTCCCGTCGTATAGCTTGTCCCGTCGTGTAGCTTATCCCGTCGTATAGCTTGTCCCGTCGTATAGCTTGTCCCGTCGTATAGCTTGTCCCGTCGTATAGCTTAATTTGTCCCGTCGTATAGCTTGTCCCGTCGTATAGCTTAATTTGTCCCGTCGTATAGCTTGTCCTGTCGTATAGCTTGTCCCGTCGTATAGCTTAATTTGTCCCGTCGTATAGCTTGTCCCGTCGTATAGCTTGTCCCGTCGTATAGCTTGTCCCGTCGTATAGCTTGTCCCGTCGTATAGCTTGTCCCGTCGTATAGCTTAATTTGTCCCGTCGTATAGCTTGTCCCGTCGTATAGCTTGTCCCGTCGTGTAGCTTGTCCCGTCGTATAGCTTGTCCCGTCGTGTAGCTTGTCCCGTCGTATAGCTTGTCCCGTCGTATAGCTTAATTTGTCCCGTCGTATAGCTTGTCCCGTCGTATAGCTTGTCCCGTCGTATAGCTTGTCCCGTCGTATAGCTTGTCCCGTCGTGTAGCTTGTCCCGTCGTATAGCTTGTCCCGTCGTATAGCTTGTCCCATCGTATAGCTTGTCCCGTCGTGTAGCTTGCTCCCGTCGTATAGCTTGTCGCACAGCTCTCACGCAGGTTCCTGGTGGCCGGGGTGAACGACCCGGCCTCCTGCAGGACCTCTCCCAACACATCCTTCCTCTGGTCGTGCCTCTCAGCGCCTCGCCTACGGTCTCTGGTCATCTTGTCTTACGTTTAAAATTGTTAATCTACTTCAGTCAGTAATCATCCACTCCAGAGGCTGCAATCTCCGCTCTAGGAGGGACCCTAATCCACATCACGCGTATAATCGTTTTCCTACAGTCTATATAATTTCCACTTTAGCTTGTAATCCGCCACTGCAAAGTTTTGTAATCCCTATAATCGTCCTTTTAGAGAGTGTAATCCGTCACCATCGATAATTACTTTCCTATGTTGCCTGAACTCTTTTCAAAACTGCTGTAATCCCTCTTTCTTACGGTGTGTAATCAACCATTTTCTCCCTCTTTAGAGCATATATCTCTTCTGTTAAAGTCTGTAATAGTTTTTACCCCGTCCCATCCCGTCCCGTCCCGCCCCGTCCCGTCCCGGGCCTGTTATCCAGTCTCGCTTGCTGTCCTTGCTGCTTAGCAGACAGCGGGCACTTAACCCATCGCCAGACGATGTAGTTCCGGCACCAAAACCCGTTTGCTGTAAATCTGCCGACACGGTGAGCCTTGCCTGTCCATCCTACCGCTCCCCCTCCTCCTTTCCTTTCCTTTCCTTTCCTTTCCTTTCCTTTCCTTTCTTTTCCTTTCCTTTCTTTTCCCACGTCTCCCATTATGCCACTTCCTCCCCTCCCACCGTCACCCTCTACTTAAGAGGGAATAGAAAATTCTTCGTGGACACTCTCGGTCGGCGACTGTCAAACAGAAAAAAGTTATCAACAGTATATATAAACTCTAGTACACGGAGCAGACCATGACAGCCCGGCTCCTGTCACCTGGCACGCGGACAGACGCACAGGCCGACAGCCCGACAGAATAACTGACAGAGACAGACGCCCACGGGAATAGATTGAGGACCGTGTTTACCGGGAAAGAGAAATCTCGTCCGAATGGTGTTCTGTGGGCGACCGATCCTGTGCCGGCGGGAACAGTAGTGGTAGGTGGGTGTCCCAGGAGGTGGTCCAACCCCCAGAGTGGGTGTCCCAGGAGTGGGTGTCCCAGGAGTGGGTGTCCCAGGATGTGGTCCCACCCACCCAGGAGTGGGTGTCCCAGGAGGTGGTCCCACCCACCCAGGAGTGGGTGTCCCAGGAGTGGGTGTCCCAGGAGGTGGTCCCACCCACCCAGGAGTGGGTGTCCCAGGAGGTGGTCCCACCCACCCAGGAGTGGGTATCCCAGGAGTGGGTGTCCCAGGAGGTGGTCCCACCCCCCCAGGAGTGGGTGTCCCAGGAGTGGGTGTCCCAGGAGTGGGTGTCCCAGGAGTGGGTGTCCCAGGAGTGGGTGTCCAGGAGGTGTCCCACCCACCCAGGAGGTGGTCCCACCCACCCAGGAGTGGTGTCCCAGGAGGTGGTCCCACCCACCCAGGAGTGGGTTGTCCCATATGGGACACCATATGATATATGGTGTCCCAGAAGTTAGCGTTGTTTATACAGGTGTCCCATAGAACACCTTATATAACAGGTGCACATGCAGGTGTCGTCGTGGAGCTGCTAGTGACCAGGTGTCGTCGTGGGTGGCTAGTGACCAGTGTCGTCGTGGAGGTGCTAGTGACCAGGTGTCGTCGTGGAGGTGCTAGTGACCAGGTGTCGTCGTGGAGCTGCTAGTGACGAGGTGTCGTCGTGGAGCTGCTAGTGACCAGGTGTCGTCGTGGAGCTTCTAGTGACCAGGTGTCGTCGTGGAGCTGCTAGTGACCAGGTGTCGTCGTGAAGCTGCTAGTGACCATGTGTCGTCGTGAAGCTGCTAGTGACCAGTTGTCGTGTTCTCGTGTAGCTGCTAGTGACCAGGTGTCGTCGTGGAGCTGCTAGTGACCAGTGTCGTCGTGTAGCTGCTAGTGACCAGGTGTCGTCGTGGAGCTGCTAGTGACCAGGTGTCGTCGTGAAGCTGCTAGTGACCAGGTGTCGTCGTGGAGCTGCTAGTGACCAGTTGTCGTCGTGAAGCTGCTAGTGACCAGGTGTCGTGGAGCTGCCAGTGACCAGGTGTCGTCGTGAAGCTGCTAGTGACCTGTGTCGTCGTGAAGCTGCTAGTGACCAGTGTCGTCGTGGAGCGCTAGTGACCAGTTTCGTCGTGAGCTGCTAGTGACCAGGTGTCGTCGTTGCTGCTAGTGACCAGGTGTCGTCGTGTAGCTGCTAGTGACCAGGTGTCGTCGTGGAGCTGCTAGTGACCAGGTACTCACCTAGTTGTACTCACCTAGTTGTGCTTGCGGGGGTTGCTCTGGCTCTTTGGTCCCGCCTCTCAACCGTCAATCAACAGGTGTACAGTTTCCTGAGCCTATTGGCTCTATCATATCTACACTTGAAACTGTGTATGGAGTCAGCCTCCACCACATCGCTTCCTAATGCATTCCATTTCAACCACTCTGACACTAAAAAAGTTCTTTCTAATATCTCTGTGGCTCATTTGGGCACTCAGCTTCCACCTGTGTCCCCTAGTGCGTGTGCCCCTTGTGTTAAACAGCCTGTCTTTATCAACCCTGTCGATTCCCTGAGAATCTTGAATGTGGTGATCATGTCCCCCCTAACTCTTCTGTCTTCCAACGAAGTGAGGTTTAATTCCTGCAGTCGCTCCTCGTAGCTCATACCTCTCAGCTCGGTACTAGTCTGGTGGCAAACCTTTGAACCTTTTCCAGTTTAGTCTTATGCTTGACTAGATAGGGACTCCATGCTGGAGCCGCATACTCCAGATTGGTCTGACATATGTGGTATATAATGTTCTGAAAGATTCCTTACACAGTTTCTAAAGGCGTTCTTATGTTAGCCAACCTGGCATATGCTGCTGATGTTATCCTCTTGATATGAGCTTCAGGGGACAGGTCTGGCGTGATATCAACCCCCAGGTCTTTCTCTCTCTCGACTCTTGAAGTATTTCATCTCCCCAATGATACCTTGTATCTGGTCTCCTGCTTCCTACCCCTATCTTCATTACATTACATTTGCTTGGGTTAAACTCTAACAGCCATTTGTTCGACCATTCCTGCAGCTTGTCCAGGTCTTCTTGAAGTCTCAAGCTGTCCTCCTCTGTCTTAATCCTTCTCATAATTTTGGCGTCGTCAGCAACATTGAGAGGAATGAGTCTATACCCTCTGGGAGATCATTTACGTATATCAGAAACAGGATAGGTCCAAGTACAGAGCCCTGTGGGACTCCACTGGTGACTTCACGCCAGTCTGAGGTCTCACCCCTCACTGTAACTCTCTGCTTCCTATTGCTTAGGTACTCCCTTATCCACTGGAGCGCCCTACCTGTTACTCCTGCCTGTTTCTCCAGCTTATGCATCAACCTTTTATGGGGTACTGTGTCAAAGGCTTTCCGACAGTCCAAAAAAATGCAGTCCGCCCACCCTTCTCTTTCTTGCTTAATTCTTGTCACCTGATCGTAGAATTCTATCAAGCCTGTAAGGCAAGATTTACCCTCCCTGAACCCATGTTGAGGGTTGTCACGAAGTCTCTTCTCTCCAGATGTTTACTAGGTTTTTTCTCACAATCTTCTCCATCACCTTGCATGGTATACAAGTTAAGGACACTGGCCTGTAGTTCAGTGCCTCTTGTCTGTCACCCTTTTTGTATATTGGTACTACATTAGCAGTCTTCCATATTTCTGGTAGGTCCCCCGTTTCCAGTGACTTACTATACACTATGGAGAGTGGTAAGCAAGTGCTCCTGCACACTCTTTCATACCCATGGCGATCGTGGTGGTGCNGTCTGCTAACCCCCGTGTTGCATGGGCTGCCGGCCCCGTGTTGCATGGTCTGCTAACCCCGTGTTGCATGGGCTGCCGGCCCCCGTGTTGCATGGTCTGCCGGCCCCCCGTGTTGCATGGTCTGCTGGCCCCCGTGTTGCATGGGCTGCCGGCCCCCGTGTTGCATGGTCTGCCGGCCCCCCGTGTTGCATGGTCTGCTGGCCCCCGTGTTGCATGGGCTGCCGGCCCCCCGTGTTGCATGGTCTGCCGGCCCCCGTGTTGCATGGTCTGCTGGCCCCCCGTGTTGCATGGTCTGCTGGCCCCCCGTGTTGCATGGTCTGCTGGCCCCCCGTGTTGCATGGTCTGCTGGCCTCCCGTGTTGCATGGTCTGCTGGCCCCCCGTGTTGCATGGGCTGCCGGCCCCCGTGTTGCATGGTCTGCTGGCCCCCCGTGTTGCATGGTCTGCTGGCCCCCCGTGTGCATGGTCTGCTGGCCTCCCGTGTTGCATGGTCTGCTGGCCCCCCGTGTTGCATGGGCTGCCGGCCCCCCGTGTTGCATGGTCTGCTGGCCCCCCGTGTTGCATGGTCTGCTGGCCCCCCGTGTTGCATGGTCATGTTGCAGACACAACAGTTCTGGGGTCAACAGTGGGGTCACACACAACAGGTGTGGGGCCAACAGTGGGATCAGACACAACAGGTGTGGGGTCAACAGTGGGGTCAGACACAACAGTGTGGGGTCAACAGTGGGGTCAGACACAACAGGTGTGGGGCCAACAGTGGGGTCAGACACAACAGGTGTGGGTCAACAGTGGGGTCAGACACAACAGGTGTGGGGTCACAGTGGGGTCAGACACAACAGGTGTGGGGTCAACAGTGGGGTCAGACACAACAGGTGTGGGGTCAACAGTGGGGTCAGACACAACAGGTGTGGGGTCAACAGTGGGGTCAGACACAACAGGTGTGGGGCCAACAGTGGGGTCAGACACAGCAGGTGTGGGGTCAACAGTGGGGTCAGACATAACAGGTGTGGGGTCAACAGTGGGGTCAGACACAACAGGTGTGGGGTCAACAGTGGGGACACACACAGGTGTGGGGTTAACAGTGGGGTCAGACACAACAGGTGTGGGGTCAACAGTCGGGTCAGACACACAGGTGTGGGGTCAACAATGGGGTCTGACACAACAGGTGTGGGGCCAACAGTGGGGTCAGACACAACAGGTGTGGGGTCAACAGTGGGGTCAGACAAAACAGGTGTGGGTCAACAGTGGGGTCAGACACAACAGGTGTGGGGTCAACAGTGGGACCAGACACAACAGGTGTGGGGTTAAAAGTGGGGTCAGACACACACAGGTGTGGGGTCAACAGTCGGGTCAGACACAACAGGTGTGGGGTCAACAATGGGGTCTGACACAACAGGTGTGGGGCCAACAGTGGGGTCAGACACAACAGGTGTGGGGCCAACAGTGGGGTCAGATACAACAGGTGTGGGGTCAACAGTGGGGTCAGACACAACAGGTGTGGGGTCAAAAGTGAGATCAGACACAACAGGTGTGGGGCCAACAGTGGGGTCAGACACAACAGGTGTGGGGTCAACACTGGGTCAGACACAACAGGTGTGGGGTCAACAGTGGGGTCAGAAACAACAGGTGTGGGGTCAAAAGTGAAATCAGACACAACAGGTGTGGGGTCAACAATGGGGTCACACACAACAGGTGTGGGGTCAACAGTGGGGTCACAAACAACAGGTGTGGGGTCAACAGTGGAGTCAGACACAACAGGTGTGGGGTCAACAGTGGGGTCACACACAACAGGTGTGGGGTCAACAGTGGGGTCACACAACAACAGGTGTGGGGTCAACAGTGGGGTCACACACAACAGGTGTGGGGTCAACAGTAGGGTCACACACAACAGATGTGGGGCCAACAGTGGGGTCAGACACAACAGGTTGGGGTCAACAGTGGGGTCACACACACCTGACCAAGGTGCAGCAACAACAGGCGGGTGGAACATAGACAATATACGCATCTGGTCTGGAGATTCCTCTTAATTGGATTTCGGATGAGACGAGCCGCAGCCACCGTGTTAACTGTCGCAGCCACCGTGTTAACTGTCCCAGCCACCGTGTTAATGGTCCCAGCCACCGTGTTAACTGTCTCAGCCACCGTGTTAACTGTCCCAGCCACCGTGTTAACTGTCCCAGCCACCGTGTTAACTGTCTCAGCCACCGTGTTAACTGTCCCAGCCACCGTGTTAACTGTCTCAGCCACCGTGTTAACTGTCTCAGCCACCGTGTTAACTGTCTCAGCCACCGTGTTAACTGTCTCAGCCACCGTGTTAACTGTCTCAGCCACCGTGTTAACTGTCTCAGCCACCGTGTTAACTGTCCCAGCCACCGTGTTAACTGTCTCAGCCACCGTGTTAACTGTCTCAGCCACCGTGTTAACTGTCTCAGCCACCGTGTTAACTGTCTCAGCCACCGTGTTAACTGTCCCAGCCACCGTGTTAACTGTCTCAGCCACCGTGTTAACTGTCTCAGCCACCGTGTTAACTGTCTCAGCCACCGTGTTAACTGTCCCAGCCACCGTGTTAACTGTCCCCAGCCACCGTGTTAACTGTCTCAGCCACCGTGTTAACTGTCCTCAGCCACCGTGTTAACTGTCTCAGCCACCGTGTTTAACTGTCTCAGCCACCGTGTTAACTGTCCCAGCCACCGTGTTAACTGTCTCAGCCACCGTGTTAACTGTCTCAGCCACCGTGTTAACTGTCCCAGCCACCGTGTGAACGGCATCATCAGCAGTAACAACAACAACAGCATCAGCAGCAGCATCAGCAGCAGCAGCAACAACAGCAGCATCAGCAGCAGCAGCAGCAGCAGCAGCAACAACAGCAGCAACAACAGCAGCATCAGCAGCAACAACAGCAGCATCAGCAGCAACAACAGCAGCATCAGCAGCAACAGCAGCAGCATCAGCAGCAGCAGCAGCAACAACAGCAGCATCAGCAGCAGCAGCAGCAACAACAGCAGCATCAGCAGCAGCAGCAGCAGCAGCAGCAACAACAGCAGCAACAACAGCAGCATCAGCAGCAGCAGCAGCAGCAGCAACAACAGCAGCATCAGCAGCAGCAGCAGCAGCAACAACAGCAGCATCAGCAGCAGCAGCAGCAGCAGCAACAACAGCAGCAACAACAGCAGCATCAGCAGCAACAACAGCAGCATCAGCAGCAGCAGCAGCAACAACAGCAGCATCAGCAGCAGCAGCAGCAGCAGCAGCAGCAACAACAGCAGCAACAACAGCAGCATCAGCAGCAGCAGCAGCAGCAGCAACAGCAGCAGCAGCAGCAGCAGCAACAACAGCAGCATCAGCAACAACAGCAGCATCAGCAGCAGCAGCAACAACACAGCAGCATCAGCAGCAGCAGCAACAACAGCAGCATCAGCAACAACAGCAGCATCAGCAGCAACAACAACAGCAGCAGCAACAACAGCAGCATCAGCAGCAACAACAGCAGCATCAGCAGCAACAACAGCAGCATCAGCAGCAACAACAGCAGCAACAACAGCAGCATCAGCAACAACAGCAGCAACAGCAGCAACAACAGCAGCATCAGCAGCAACATCAGCAGCAACAGCAGCAACAAACAGCAGCATCAGCAGCAACAACAGCAGCAACAACAGCAGCATCAGCAACAACAGCAGCAACAGCAGCAACAACAGCAGCATCAGCAGCAACAACAGCAGCAACAGCAGCAACAACAGCAGCATCAGCAGCAACAACAGCAGCAACAACAGCAGCATCAGCAACAACAGCAGCAACAGCAGCAACAACAGCAGCATCAGCAGCAACAACAGCAGCAACAGCAGCAACAACAGCAGCATCAGCAGCAACAACAGCAGCAACAACAGCAGCATCAGCAACAACAGCAGCATCAGCAGCAACAACAGCAGCATCACAGCAACAACAGCAGCATCAGCAGCAACAACAGCAGCATCAGCAGCAACAACAGCAGCATCAGCAGCAACAACAGCAGCATCAGCAGCAACAACAGCAGCATCAGCAGCAACAACAGCAGCATCAGCAGCAACAACAGCAGCAACAGCAGCAACAACAGCAGCATCAGCAGCAACACAGCAGCAACAGCAGCAACAACAGCAGCATCAGCAGCAACAACAGCAGCATCAGCAGCAACAACAGCAGCATCAGCAGCAACAACAGCAGCATCAGCAGCAATAACAGCAGCATCAGCAGCAATAACAGCAGCATCAGCAGCAACAACAGCAGCATCAGCAGCAATAACAGCAGCATCAGCAGCAATAACAGCAGCATCAGCAGCAATAACAGCAGCATCAGCAGCAATAACAGCAGCATCAGCAGCAATAACAGCAGCATCAGCAGCAACAACAACAGCAGCATCAGCAACAACAGCAGCATCAGCAGCAATAACAGCAGCATCAGCAGCAACAACAATAGCAGCATCAGCAACAACAGCAGCATCAGCAGCAACAACAGCAGCATCAGCAGCAACAACAGCAGCATCAGCAGCAACAACAGCAGCATCAGCAACAACAACAGCAGCATCAGCAGCAATAACAGCAGCATCAGCAGCAACAACAGCAGCATCAGCAGCAACAACAGCAGCATCAGCAGCAACAACAGCAGCATCAGCAGCAACAACAGCAGCATCAGCAACAACAGCAGCATCAGCAGCAACAACAGCAGCATCAGCAGCAATAACAGCAGCATCAGCAGCAACAGCAGCATCAGCAGCAACAACAACAGCAGCATCAGCAACAACAGCAGCAACAGCAGCAACAACAGCAGCATCAGCAGCAACAACAGCAGCAACAGCAGCAACAACAGCAGCATCAGCAGCAACAACAGCAGCAACAACAGCAGCATCAGCAACAACAGCAGCAACAGCAGCAACAACAGCAGCATCAGCAGCAACAACAGCAGCAACAGCAGCAACAACAGCAGCATCAGCAGCAACAACAGCAGCAACAACAGCAGCATCAGCAACAACAGCAGCAAACAGCAGCAACAACAGCAGCATCAGCAGCAACAACAGCAGCAACAGCAGCAACAACAGCAGCATCAGCAGCAACAACAGCAGCAACAACAGCAGCATCAGCAACAACAGCAGCATCAGCAGCAACAACAGCAGCATCAGCAGCAACAACAGCAGCATCAGCAGCAACAACAGCAGCATCAGCAGCAACAACAGCAGCATCAGCAGCAACAACAGCAGCATCAGCAGCAACAACAGCAGCATCAGCAGCAACAACAGCAGCATCAGCAGCAACAACAGCAGCAACAGCAGCAACAACAGCAGCATCAGCAGCAACAACAGCAGCAACAGCAGCAACAACAGCAGCATCAGCAGCAACAACAGCAGCATCAGCAGCAACAACAGCAGCATCAGCAGCAACAACAGCAGCATCAGCAGCAATAACAGCAGCATCAGCAGCAATAACAGCAGCATCAGCAGCAACAACAGCAGCATCAGCAGCAATAACAGCAGCATCAGCAGCAATAACAGCAGCATCAGCAGCAATAACAGCAGCATCAGCAGCAATAACAGCAGCATCAGCAGCAATAACAGCAGCATCAGCAGCAACAACAACAGCAGCATCAGCAACAACAGCAGCATCAGCAGCAATAACAGCAGCATCAGCAGCAACAACAATAGCAGCATCAGCAACAACAGCAGCATCAGCAGCAACAACAGCAGCATCAGCAGCAACAACAGCAGCATCAGCAGCAACAACAGCAGCATCAGCAACAACAACAGCAGCATCAGCAGCAATAACAGCAGCATCAGCAGCAACAACAGCAGCATCAGCAGCAACAACAGCAGCATCAGCAGCAACAACAGCAGCATCAGCAGCAACAACAGCAGCATCAGCAACAACAGCAGCATCAGCAGCAACAACAGCAGCATCAGCAGCAATAACAGCAGCATCAGCAGCAACAGCAGCATCAGCAGCAACAACAACAGCAGCATCAGCAACAACAGCAGCATCAGCAGCAATAACAGCAGCATCAGCAGCAACAGCAGCATCAGCAGCAGCAACAACAGCAGCATCAGCAACAACAGCAGCATCAGCAGCAATAACAGCAGCATCAGCAGCAACAACAGCAGCATCAGCAGCAACAACAGCAGCATCAGCAGCAACAACAGCAGCATCAGCAGCAATAACAGCAGCAACAACAGCAGCATCAGCAACAACAGCAGCATCAGCAGCAACAACAGCAGCATCAGCAGCAACAACAGCAGCATCAGCAGCGTCAGCAGCAACAACAGCAGCATCAGCAGCAAACAGCAGCAACAACAGCAGCATCAGCAGCAATAACAGCAGCATCAGCAGCAACAACAGCAGCATCAGCAGCAACAACAGCAGCATCAGCAGCAACAACAGCAGCATCAGCAGCAACAACAGCAGCATCAGCAGCAATAACAGCAGCAACAACAGCAGCATCAGCAACAACAGCAGCATCAGCAGCAACAACAGCAGCATCAGCAGCAACAACAGCATCAGCAGCAACAACAGCAGCATCAGCAGCAACAACAGCAGCATCAGCAGCAACAACAGCAGCATCAGCAGCAACAACAGCAGCATCAGCAGCAACAACAGCAGCATCAGCAGCAATAACAGCAACAACAGCATCAGCAGCAGCATCAGCAGCATCATCAGCAGCAGCAGCAGCATCAGCAGCATCAGCAGCAGCAGCAGCAGCAGCATCAGCAGCAGCATGGTCTGCAGTAACAACAATATGATGCCCGTGTTTGCCTCTCCCAGACCATTACGTTGCCATAACGACCGCGGGAAGCTGTGTCACGCTGCTCCCGCCCTCCCCAGCAGACCCACGCAGAAACCACCACAACACTGCAACACTTTCCATAAATATATAAGTCTGCCCCGCCTGGTCCTGGCCCGCCTGGTCCTGGCCCGCTTGGTCCTGGCCCGCCTGGTCCTGGCCCGCTTGGTCCTGGCCCGTCTGGTCCTGGCCCGCCTGGTCCTGACCCGCCTGGTCCTGGCCCGCCTGGTCCTGCCCCGCCTGGTCCTGGCCCGCTTGGTCCTGGCCCGCCTGGTCCTGCCCCGCCTGGTCCTGGCCCGCCTGGTCCTGGCCCGCCTGGTCCTGCCCCGCCTGGTCCTGCCCCGCCTGGTCCTGGCCCGCCTGGTCCTGGCCCGCCTGGTCCTGCCCCGCCTGGTCCTGCCCCGCCTGGTCCTGGCCCGCCTGGTCCTGGCCCGCCTGGTCCTGGCCCGCCTGGTCCTGGCCCGCCTGGTCCTGGCCCGCTTGGTCCTGGCCCGTCTGGTCCTGCCCCGCCTGGTCCTGGCCCGCCTGGTCCTGCCCCGCCTGGTCCTGGCCCGCCTGGTCCTGCCCCGCCTGGTCCTGGCCCGCCTGGTCCTGGCCCGCCTGGTCCTGGCCCGCCTGGTCCTGGCCCGCCTGGTCCTGCCCCGCCTGGTCCTGGCCCGCCTGGTCCTGGCCCGCCTGGTCCTGCCCCGCCTGGTCCTGGCCCGCCTGGTCCTGGCCCGCCTGGTCCTGCCCCGCCTGGTCCTGGCCCGCCTGGTCCTGCCCCGCCTGGTCCTGGCCCGCCTGGTCCTGCCCCGCCTGGTCCTGCCCCGCCTGGTCCTGGCCCGCCTGGTCCTGGCCCACCTGGTCCTGCCCCGCCTGGTCCTGGCCCGCCTGGTCCTGGCCCGCCTGGTCCTGGCCCGCCTGGTCCTGGCCCGTCTGGTCCTGGCCTTCCTGGCCCGTTTGGTCCTGGCCCGCCTGGTCCTCGCCCGCCTGGTCCTGGCCCGCCTGGTCCTGACCCGCCTGGTCCTGGCCTTCCTGGCCCGTTTGGTCCTGGCCCGCCTGGTCCTGCCCCGCCTCGTCCTGGCCCTGGCCCGTCTGGTCCTGCCCCGCCTGGTCCTGGCCCGCTTGGTCCTGCCCCGCCTGGTCCTGGACCGACTGGTCCTGGCCCGCCTGGTCCTGGCCCGCCTGGTCCTGGACCGCCTGGTCCTGGCCCGCCTGGTCCTCGCCCGCCTGGTCCTGGACCGCCTGGTCCTGCCCCGCCTGGTCCTGGCCCGCTTGGTCCTGGCCCGCCTGGTCCTCGCCCGCCTGGTCCTGGCCCGCCTGGTCCTGACCCGCCTGGTCCTGGCCTTCCTGGCCCGTTTGGTCCTGGCCCGCCTGGTCCTGCCCCGCCTCGTCCTGGCCCTGGCCCGTCTGGTCCTGCCCCGCCTGGTCCTGGCCCGCTTGGTCCTGCCCCGCCTGGTCCTGGACCGACTGGTCCTGGCCCGCCTGGTCCTGGCCCGCCTGGTCCTGGACCGCCTGGTCCTGGCCCGCCTGGTCCTCGCCCGCCTGGTCCTGGACCGCCTGGTCCTGCCCCGCCTGGTCCTGGCCCGCTTGGTCCTGGCCCGCCTGGTCCTGGCCCGCCTGGTCCTGCCCCGCCTGGTCCTGGACCGCCTGGTCCTGCCCCGCCTGGTCCTGGCCCGCTTGGTCCTGGCCCGCCTGGTCCTGCCCCGCCTGGTCCTGGATCGTCTGGTCCTGCCCCGCCTGGTCCTGGCCCGCTTGGTCCTGGCCCGCCTGGTCCTGGACCGACTGGTCCTGGCCCGCCTGGTCCTGGCCCGCCTGGTTCTGGACCGCCTGGTCCTGGCCCGCCTGGTCCTCGCCCGCCTGGTCCTGGACCGCCTGGTCCTGCCCCGCCTGGTCCTGGACCGACTGGTCCTGGCCCGCCTGGTCCTGGCCCGCCTGGTCCTGGACCGCCTGGTCCTGGCCCGCCTGGTCCTCGCCCGCCTGGTCCTGGCCCGCCTGGTCCTGACCCGCCTGGTCCTGGCCCTGGCCCGTCTGGTCCTGCCCCGCCTGGTCCTGGCCCGCTTGGTCCTGGCCCGCCTGGTCCTGCCCCGCCTGGTCCTGGACCGCCTGGTCCTGCCCCGCCTGGTCCTGGACCGACTGGTCCTGGCCCGCCTGGTCCTGGCCCGCCTGGTCCTGGACCGCCTGGTCCTGCCCCGCCTGGTCCTGGACCGCCTGGTCCTGGACCGACTGGTCCTGGACCGCCTGGTCTCACAACTGGGTAACTCAGCGCTCTCACAACTGGGCAACTCAGCGCTCTCACAACTGGGTAACTCAGCGCTCTCACAACTGGGTAACTCAGCGCTCACACAACTGGGTAACTCAGCGCTCTCACAACTGGGTAACTCAGCGCTCACACAACTGGGTAACTCAGCGCTCTCACAACTGGGTAACTCAGCGCTCACACAACTGGGTAACTCAGTGCTCACACAACTGGGTAACTCAGCGCTCACACAACTGGGTAACTCAGCGCTCTCACAACTGGGTAACTCAGCGCTCTCACAACTGGGTAACTCAGCGCTCTCACAACTGGGTAACTCAGCGCTCTCACAACTGGGTAACTTAGCGCTCTCACAACTGGGTAACTCAGTGCTCACACAACTGGGTAACTTAGCGCTCTCACAACTGGGTAACTCAGCGCTCTCACAACTGGGTAACTCAGCGCTCACACAACTGGGTAACTCAGCGCTCTCACAACTGGGTAACTCAGCGCTCTCACAACTGGGTAACTCAGCGCTCTCACAACTGGGTAGCTCAGCGCTCTCACAACTGGGTAACTCAGCGCTCTCACAACTGGACTTTAAAACTGAAAATTCTTCTGGGAAATATATTATCCTCAACGCAAGGCAAGATCATCCTTGCTGCCCCATAATATAAGGGTAATATTAGCGGGAGGTAGTTGAGGGGGAGACTGTTGGAGCCTACTAAGTGTTGTGCTAGTAGACCTGTTGTGTGTAAGACCGCGTTCTTCACTATTGGTGATACCTGGTTGATGGGGTTCTGGGAGTTCTTCTACTCCCCAAGCCCGGCCCGAGCCTTTGGTGCCTGCTTGATGGGGTTCTGGGAGTTATTCTACTCCCCAAACCCGGCCCGAGGCCAGGCTTGATTTGTGAGAGTTTGGTCCACCAGGCTGTTGCTAGGAGCGGCCCGCAGGCCCATAAACCCACCACAGCGCGGTTGGTCCGGCACTCCTTGCAGAAAACAGTCTAGTTCCCTCTATTTCAGCAATCTCTCCTGCTCTGAAGGGGGGAAGTGAGTACTGAGCAGTACTCAAGACAGGACAACACAAGTGACTTGAAGAGCACAACCATTGTGATGGGATCCCTGGATTTGAAAGTTCTCGTAATCCATCCTGTCATTTTTCTTGGTGCCGCAATTTTTGCTTGGTTATGCTCCCTAAACGTTAGATCGTCGGACATCATTATTCCCAAATCCTTGACACGCAGTTTTTCTACTATGTGCAGGTTCGATTGTGTTTTGTACCCTGTATTATGTTTCAGATCCTCATTTTTGCCGTACCTGGAATTTATCACTGTTAAACATCATGTTATTTTCTGCTGCCCAATCGAGAACTTTGTTAATATCTGCTTGTAGTTTTTCAATGTCTTCAGCAGAGGTAATTTTCATGCTGATTCTTGTGTCATCTGCAAAGTATGACACAAAGCTATGTCTTGTATTTTTGTCTATATCTGATACAAGAATAAGGAACAGCAGTGGTGCAAGGACTGTACCTTGAGGTACAGAGCTTTTAACTGCGCTCGGACTCGATTTTATTTGATTGACTGTTACTCTTTGTGTTCTGTTCGACAGGAAATTGAGTATCCAGTGTCCTACTTTACCAGTTATGCCCATTGACCTCATTTTCTGTGCTATCGCTCAATGGTCACATTTGTCGAATGCCTTTGCAAAGTCTGTGTATACAACATCTGCATTCTGTTTTTCTTCTAATGTCTCAGTGATTTTGTCGTAATGGTCAAGTAGCTGTGAGAGGCATGATCTTCCTGCTCTGAATCCATGTTGGCCTGGATTGTGGAGGTCACTTGTCTCCATGAAACTAGTGACCTGACTCCTGATCACTCTCTCAAATACTTTTATTATGTGGGACGTTAGTGCAACTGGTCTATAATTCTTTGCCAATGCTTTGCTCCCCCCTTTGTGTAGAGGGGCTATGTCTGCTGCTTTAAGCGCAACTGGTATCTCCCCTGTGTCCTAGCTCTTCCTCCACACTATACTGAGTGCCTGTGCTACCGGCACTTGAATAGGTCCAATACTAGCAGTGGTTTTTGCTTTTGATTTTTTAGCATACGTGTAGAAATATCTTGGGTTTTTCTTTATTTCTTGAATTGCTTTCTGTTCTAGTTGATTTTCTTCGGTCTGATATGAATGCTTCAATCTTTGTTCAATTTCTTCAATCTCCCTGTTTAATTTATTCCTTCTTTGTAGGAAAAGTCGCGTCTGCTTAAGCATTTCCGTTAATTTCTTCCTTCTTTTGTAATCTCGTCTGCATTCTCTTTCTACATGAAGGTGCCCTGAAGGTTGTGATGTTGTGTAAGACCGCGTTCACACCAAAGGCACGTATGACATTAGAGAACAGATATTTCATTAAATCAGTTCATCATGCTGGGGCCGCTTGGCCCCAAATCATTTATGCGTCAAGCTTCAAGTGTCCCCAAGCCAACTTGTTGGCTTGGGGACTCCTTGGCTCGGGGTCCCCCGGGGTCCCTCCCGCACCCTGGGTGTCAGGAAGGGTTATTCTGTTGTCACAATGGTAGGTGTTGTGAAAGGACTGGCCCCCCGTCAACCCATTTGCCTCCCTCCTCCCAATGGGGAATTGCTACCAATTTTCAGTAAATATGTATTTACAGAAAAAGGGCGAGGCATTTTAAGAAGTGCTTGGAGGGCAGGAAGCGGGTGAAGCACTGGTCGAGGAAAGCTTTCCACGTGTCTAGTTCTTCAAAACAATCGTCGCTGAAGGCGGGCTGCTGTAGCTGAGACCCCGTCGTCCGCTTATTACATTTCCAAAACCAATCAACAGTCCCATTATATAACACCTTGTTTGGTGACTCTTGGACCAAGCATGTGCACTTGTGTATCTCAACACACAAAATCTTCAAATATATTTGGGATAGTATTATATCGTATATTTCTTACTCCTTATTCTGTATTTATCTGGAGTATTTATATATAAATTTGTTAGTTTACACTATAATGTTTAAAAACCGATTTGCCTTTGTTAGTCTGTTGGACACTGTTGTTTAATATCTAAGTTGACCGTTTTCCACTTTGGTAAGACTCGCCGAGTTTTAATTAAGAAGTATTGAGTCTGTCACCTTCGTCATGTTCAGCGGCCGAGGTAACTCGCCCCTGCAGGCTGATGAGCAGCTGATGGTGATGACGTCGGTGATGGGCAGCTGATGGTGATGACGTCGGTGATGGGCAGCTGATGGTGATGACGTCGGTGATGGGCAGCTGATGGTGATGACATCGGTGATGGGCAGCTGATGGTGAGAGTGAAGGTGATAGGAATGGTGATGATGAGAGGCCATGCAGAGGGTAAAGAGAAGGGAGGGAGAGACAACAGACGAGGTTTGGTTTTGATGAAGATGGTGATGAAAATTGATGTTGTGTGTGTACTCACCTAGTTGTACTCACCTAGTTGTGCTTGCGGGGGTTGAGCTCTGGCTCTTTGGTCCCGCCTCTCAACCGTCAATCAACAGGTGTACAGTTTCCTGAGCCTAATGGGCTCTATCATATCTACACTTGAAACTGTGTATGGAGTCAGCCTCCACCACTCGCTTCCTAATGCATTCCATTTGTCAACCACTCTGACACTAAAAAAGTTCTTTCTAATATCTCTGTGGCTCATTTGGGCACTCAGTTTCCACCTGTGTCCCCTAGTGCGTGTGCCCCTTGTGTTAAACAGCCTGTCTTTATCAACCCTGTCGATTCCCCTGAGAATCTTGAATGTGGTGATCATGTCCCCCCTAACTCTTCTGTCTTCCAACGAAGTGAGGTTTAATTCCTGCAGTCGCTCCTCGTAGCTCATACCTCTCAGCTCGGGTACTAGTCTGGTGGCAAACCTTTGAACCTTTTCCAGTTTAGTCTTATGCTTGACTAGATAGGGACTCCATGCTGGAGCCGCATACTCCAGGATTGGTCTGACATATGTGGTATATAATGTTCTGAAAGATTCCTTACACAAGTTTCTAAAGGCCGTTCTTATGTTAGCCAACCTGGCATATGCTGCTGATGTTATCCTCTTGATATGAGCTTCAGGGACAGGTCTGGCGTGATATCAACCCCCAGGTCTTTCTCTCTCTCTGACTCTTGAAGTATTTCATCTCCCAAATGATACCTTGTATCTGGTCTCCTGCTTCCTACCCCTATCTTCATTACATTACATTTGCTTGGGTTAAACTCTAACAGCCATTTGTTCGACCATTCCTGCAGCTTGTCCAGGTCTTCTTGAAGTCTCAAGCTGTCCTCCTCTGTCTTAATCCTTCTCATAATTTTGGCGTCGTCAGCAAACATTGAGAGGAATGAGTCTATACCCTCTGGGAGATCATTTACGTATATCAGAAACAGGATAGGTCCAAGTACAGAGCCCTGTGGGACTCCACTGGTGACTTCACGCCAGTCTGAGGTCTCACCCCTCACTGTAACTCTCTGCTTCCTATTGCTTAGGTACTCCCTTATCCACTGGAGCGCCCTACCTGTTACTCCTGCCTGTTTCTCCAGCTTATGCATCAACCTTTTATGGGGTACTGTGTCAAAGGCTTTCCGACAGTCCAAAAAAATGCAGTCCGCCCACCCTTCTCTTTCTTGCTTAATTCTTGTCACCTGATCGTAGAATTCTATCAAGCCTGTAAGGCAAGATTTACCCTCCCTGAACCCATGTTGATGGGTTGTCACGAAGTCTCTTCTCTCCAGATGTGTTACTAGGTTTTTTCTCACAATCTTCTCCATCACCTTGCATGGTATACAAGTTAAGGACACTGGCCTGTAGTTCAGTGCCTCTTGTCTGTCACCCTTTTTGTATATTGGTACTACATTAGCAGTCTTCCATATTTCTGGTAGGTCCCCCGTTTCCAGTGACTTACTATACACTATGGAGAGTGGTAAGCAAAGTGCTCCTGCACACTCTTTCAATACCCATGGCGAGATTCCATCCGGCCCAACAGCTTTTCTCACATCCAGCTCCAATAGGTGCTTTTTGACCTCATCTCTTGTAATTTCGAACCTATCCAAGGTCACCTGGTTTGCTGCCACCTCTCCCAGCGCCGTGATATCTCCCTGTTCTATTGTAAAGACCTCCTGGAACCTTTTGTTGAGTTCTTCACACACCTCTTTGTCATTCTCTGTGTACCTGTCCTCGCCCACCCTAAGTTTAATCACCTGTTCCTTCACTGTTGTCTTCCTCCTGATGTGACTGTGTAGTAGCTTGGTTCAGTCTTGGCTTGTTAGCTATATCATTTCATACCTTTTCTCAGCTGCTCTTCTCACACTGACATACTCGTTCCTGGTCTCTGGTATCTCTCTCTACTTTCTGGTGTTCTGTTATTACGGAAGTTCCTCCATGCCCTTTTGTTCAGCTCCTTTGCTTTCATACATTCCCTATTAAACCACGGATTCTTCCTTTGCTTCTCTGTTTTTTTGTTTCCTGTTGGCTGGGACAAAACCTTCTTACANGTGTGGCCCTGGGAGGTTGTGTGGCCCTGGGAGGTTGTGTGGCCCTGGGAGGTTGTGTGCCCTGGGAGGTTGTGTGCCCTGGGAGGTTGTGTGGCCCTGGGAGGTTGTGTGGCCGTGGGAGGTTGTGTGGCCCTGGGAGGTTGTGTGGCCTGGGAGGTTGTGTGGCCCTGGGAGGTTGTGTGGCCCTGGGGGTTGTGTGGCCCTGGGAGGTTGTGTGGCCCTGGGAGGTTGTGTGGCCCTGGGAGGTTGTGTGGCCCTGGGAGGTTGTGTGGCCCTGGGAGGTTGTGTGGCCCTGGGAGGTTGTGTGCCCCTGGAGGTTGTGTGCCCTGGGAGGGTGTGTGGCCCTGGGAGGTTGTGTGGCCCTGGGAGGTTGTGTGGCCTGGGTTGTGTGCCCTGGGAGTTGTGTGGCCTGGGAGGTGTGTGGCCCTGGGAGGTTGTGTGGCCCTGGGAGGTTGTGTGGCCCTGGGAGGCTGTGTGGCCCTGGGAGGTTGTGTGGCCCTGGGAGGTTGTGTGGCCCTGGGAGGTTGTGTGGCCCTGGGAGGTTGTGTGGCCCTGGGAGGTTGTGTGGCCCTGGGAGGTTGTGTGGCCCTGGGAGGTTGTGTGGCCCTGGGAGGTTGTGTGGCCCTGGGAGGTTCTGCCTCTCTCTTTCACTCTTCTTTATAGGTCTTTATTGTCCTGTACAAGTGGGTAGAGGACTCGTGACTCCTGCCAACAGGCTGAGAGCTTCCTTCCCATAGTCCATGGTCAACCTTTACTTGTCTTCCTTGGAACACGACCCGCCAATCTGTTTACAACCAGGTACCCAAGTGTTGCTGGGAAAACAGGGCGATTAGTGTAAGTGCCCACTCGATCCTCCCTGAGTTGTCACCGGGCGATTATGTAGTCGTCTAGTTGTGCTTGCGGGGGTTGAGCTTTGGATCTTTGGTCCCGCCTCTCAACCCTTCAATCAACTGTTGTAAATATTCCTGAACCTACTGATTACTATGATATCCACACCTCGAGGTGTATTTAAAGTCTGCCTCCACCACACCACTGTCTATGGCATTCAATATTTTGTGTAATGTCTCTGTACGTCATTTGTGTAGACAGTATCCTGTGTGTCGTCTTGTGTCAGTTCCGTGAGACTGTTGAGCGTGATAATCACGTGTCGTGTAACTCTTCTGTCTTCCAGTGACGGGACGCTGTACACCACGTTTGTCAGTGGTAGAGGCCAAGAGTGGACAAGGTCTTCCCTGTTTCCAGTCTTATAACTTGGAACTATATTCACCTTTTTGCACATGTCATCTACATTCCCTGTTTGTAAATTGATCTCATATATTTCCTTGTATAGCGACAAAGCTTTCCAGTCAAACCCATTTAAGAACTCAGGCTCCAGTATTGTCCTTTCTTATAGCTGAGTTTGTCTTGTATTTATCTTGCTACATTAAGTTCCGTGTTGTGCCACAGTGAGAGTTTAAGGTCCAGGTCACTCTTGCTCACCCGGGGCACTCTCCTCGACCCTGGTCCAGGGAGACTCACTTCTTCCTCACGCCCCTGGTACTCACACTGAAGGAGGCGACACACCTGTACTCACACTGAAGGAGGCGACACACCTGTACTCACACTGAAGGAGGCGACACACCTGTACTCACACTGAAGGAGGCGACACACCTGTACTCACACTGAAGGAGGCGACACACTTGTACTCACACTGAAGGAGGCGACACACTTGTACTCACACTGAAGGAGGCGACACACCTGTACTCACACTGAAGGAGGCGACACACTTGTACTCACACTGAAGGAGGCGACACACTTGTACTCACACTGAAGGAGGCGACACACTTGTACTCACACTGAAGGAGGCGACACACCTGTACTCACACTGAAGGAGGCGACACACCTGTACTCACACTGAAGGAGGCGACACACCTGTACTCACACTGAAGGAGGCGACACACCTGTAGTCACACTGAAGGAGGCGACACACCTGTACTCACACTGAAGGAGGCGACACACCTGTACTCACACTGAAGGAGGCGACACACCTGTACTCACACTGAAGGAGGCAACACACCTGTACTCACACTGAAGGAGGCAACACACCTGTACTCACACTGAAGGAGGCGACACACCTGTACTCACACTGAATGAGGCGACACACCTGTACTCACACTGAAGGAGGCGACACACCTGTACTCACACTGAAGGAGGCAACACACCTGTACTCACACTGAAGGAGGCAACACACCTGTACTCACACTGAAGGAGGCGACACACCTGTACTCACACTGAAGGAGGCGACACACCTGTACTGACACTAAAGGAGGCGACACACCTGTACTCACACTGAAGGAGGCAACACACCTGTACTCACACTGAAGGAGGCGACACACCTGTACTCACACTGAAGGAGGCGACACACCTGTACTCACACTGAAGGAGGCGACACACCTGTACTCACACTGAAGGAGGCGACACACCTGTACTCACACTGAAGGAGGCAACACACCTGTACTCACACTGAAGGAGGCGACACACCTGTACTCACACTGAAGGAGGCAACACACCTGTACTCACACTGAAGGAGGCAACACATCTGTACTCACACTGAAGGAGGCGACACACCTGTACTCACACTGAAGGAAGCGACACACCTGTACTCACACTGAAGGAAGCGACACACCTGTACTCACACTGAAGGAGGCGACACACCTGTACTCACACTGAAGGAGGCGACACACCTGTACTCACACTGAAGGAGGCGACACACCTGTACTCACACTGAAGGAGGCGACACACCTGTACTCACACTGAAGGAGGCAACACATCTGTACTCACACTGAAGGAGGCGACACACCTGTACTCACACTGAAGGAGGCAACACACCTGTACTCACACTGAAGGAGGCAACACACCTGTACTCACACTGAAGGAGGCGACACACCTGTACTCACACTGAAGGAGGCAACACACCTGTACTCACACTGAAGGAGGCGACACACCTGTACTCACACTGAAGGAGGCAACACACCTGTACTCACACTGAAGGAGGCAACACACCTGTACTCACACAGAAGGAGGCGACACACCTGTACTCACACTGAAGGAGGCGACACACCTGTACTCACACTGAAGGAGGCGACACACCTGTACTCACACTGAAGGAGGCAAACACCTGTACTCACACTGAAGGAGGCGACACACCTGTACTCACACTGAAGGAGGCGACACACCTGTACTCACACTGAAGGAGGCAACACACCTGTACTCACACTGAAGGAGGCGACACACCTGTACTCACACTGAAGGAGGCAACACACCAGTACTCACACTGAAGGAGGCAACACATCTGTACTCACACTGAAGGAGGCGACACACCTGTACTCACACTGAAGGAGGCGACACACCTGTACTCACACTGAAGGAGGCGACACACCTGTACTCACACTGAAGGAGGCGACACACCTGTACTCACACTGAAGGAGGCGACACACCTGTACTCACACTGAAGGAGGCGACACACCTGTACTCACACTGAAGGAGGCAACACACCTGTACTCACACTGAAGGAGGCGACACACCTGTACTCACACTGAAGGAGGCGACACACCTGTACTCACACTGAAGGAGGCGACACACTGTACTCACACTGAAGGAGGCGACACACCTGTACTCACACTGAAGGAGGCGACACACCTGTACTCACACTGAAGGAGGCGACACACCTGTACTCACACTGAAGGAGGCGACACACCTGTACTCACACTGAAGGAGGCGACACACCTGTACTCACACTGAAGGAGGCGACACACCTGTACTCACACTGAGTGTATGTGTGTGTGTCTGGTAGCTGAGTGGACAGCGCGCAGGACTCAAAAGTCCTGGAGAAACCAATGGCAGAGTTTCTTTCACCCTGATGCCCCTCTTACCTAGCAGTAAATAGGTACCTGGGTGTTAGACAGCTGTCACGCAGCTGCTTCCTGTGTGTGGGAGGGGGGGAGGGGTTGAAATTAGTTAGTAGTTAGTAAACAGTTGATTGACAGTTGAGAGACGGGCCAAAGAGCAGAGCTCAACCCCCGCAAACACAACTAGGTGAGTACTGAGGGAGCTTCTCTTCCTCGTGGTTTACCTCCCTTCTCCTCCCATCTCCTCTCCTTCTCCCTTCCTTCTCTCATATCTTCTCTCCCACTTTCCTTCTCCTTGTCTCCCATTACTCTTTTCTTACTGTCTTCACTAACTTAATTATTTATACCCACCCTCCTCCCTCTTCTCTTTCGCTTCTCTTCTCCCTCTCCACGCACTCACCCTCTCCCCTCCCTCCAACCCTCCCTCCAACCCTCCCTCCAACCTCCCCTCCAACACTCCCCCCTCCAACCCTCCCTCCAACCCTCCCTCCAACCCTCCCCCTCCAACCTCCCTCCAACCCTCCCTCCAACCCTCCCTCCAAACACTCCCCCCACCCCCCCCCATCACTTGTCCTATTATGAGGGTATTTAGACAGTAGTGGGCGATGTGTCTGCCACTACTGTCATTACTGCCGGTGTCTTGGCTCTCATGTTTACCTGATGTGTTGCATGGTCTGCGGCCCCGTGTTGCATGGTCTGCCGGCCCCGTGTTGCATGGTCTGCCGGCCCCCCGTGTTGCATGGTCTGCCGGGCCCCGTGTTGCATGGTCTGCCGGCCCGTGTTGCATGGTCTGCCGGCCCCCGTGTTGCATGGTCTGCCGGCCCCGTGTTGCATGGTCTGCCGGTCCCCGTGTTGCATGGTCTGCTGGCCCCCGTGTTGCATGGTCTGCCGGCCCCCGTGTTGCATGGTCTGCCGGCCCCCGTGTTGCATGGGCTGCCGGCCCCGTGTTGCATGGTCTGCCGGCTCCCGTGTTGCATGGGCTGCCGCCCCCCGTGTTGCATGGTCTGCCTGCCCCCGTGTTGCATGGGCTGCCGCCCCCGTGTTGCATGGTCTGCCGGCCCCGTGTTGCCTGGGCTGCCGGCCCCCCGTGTTGCATGGTCTGCCGGCCCCGTGTGCATGGGCTGCCGGCCCCCGTGTTGCATGGCTGCCGGCCCCGTGTTGCATGGTCTGCCGGCCCCGTGTTGCATGGCTGCCGGCCCCCCGTGTGCATGGTCTGCTGGCCCCCGTGTTGCATGGGCTGCCGGCCCCCGTGTTGCATGGTCTGCCGGCCCCGTGTTGCATGGGCTGCCGGTCCCCCGTGTTGCATGGTCTGCTGGCCCCCGTGTTGCATGGGCTGCCGGCCCCCNATGGGACCACCAGTGATGGGACCACCAGTGATGGGACCACCAGTGATGGGACCACCAGTGATGGACCACCAGTGATGGGACCACCAGTGATGGGACCACCAGTGATGGAACCACCAGTGATGGGCCACCAGTGATGGAACCACCCGATGGGACCACCAGTGATGGGACCACAGTGATGGGACCACCAGTGAGGGGACCACCAGTGATGGGCCGTGGTGCAGGAGGATTGCCCCGGGGCCACAGTACCCACGACTCACCACACAATAGAGCTGGATGACACCATACATCACCCAGGTGGCTCCCCTCCCCCCCCCCCCCCGGCCTAAATGCCTCTAACTGTAGCCGACGATGCCTCGATCCATCACCTCTCCCGCCTTAATGCCTCGATCCATCACCTTCCTTCCCGCTCGTAAGCGTGTCTTAATCCTGCCACAAAGCATCGATCCTTGACTTCCGCTGTTGTAGTGCTCCTGAAGTCACCGTTGTGGTGATGCCTCTCACTCACCATCACGGGAGAGGAACAACAGTACTCCGTAACGTCTGGCAACGTGGCTGTATAGACCAATGAGGGGCTCATTCAGCCATAACAAGTGAGCATCTTGCCAGTCATGTAACGACAAACGGTGCAAGGTAATTTAGGGCTGAGAGATCTATCAAAAGCTTTTGATAAAGTTTTAAGCACCGCGGCCTAAAATGTTAGATATTAGATATATGAGTTTCCTCCGAGGTCGACAGCCACGCAATGCTGCCACATAGACAACATAGACAACATAGACAACATAGACAAAATAACAGCTAAGCTTAGTATCGGCAGCTTCCTGGGGGACATAACTGAAGGGGCGTGATGGGACCTGGTGGACCTACGGAACTTCACTACTAAAGAGTGGAGTACCACAAGGAAGCTGCCTTCACCCACTCTGTTCACCATACATACAGCTGACCTGCCCCCCCCCCACCCCAACATGGTGAATACATCACATACGCTGACGATGTCACCCAAATAATAATCAGTGTTGATGCCTCCATCATCAGTGTTGATGCCTCCATCATCAGTGTTGATGCCTCCATCATCAGTGTTGATGCCTCCATCATCAGTGTTGGTGCCTCCATCATCAGTGTTGGTGCCTCCATCATCAGTGTTGATGCCTCCATCATCAGTTGATGCCTCCCTCATCAGTGTTGATGCCTCCATCATCACTGTTGATGCTTCCATCATCAGTGTTGATGCCTCCATCATCAGTGTTGGTGCCTCCATCATCAGTGTTGATGCCTCCATCATCAGTGTTGATGCCTCCAACATCAGTGTTGATGCCTCCATCATCACTGTTGATGCTTCCATCATCAGTGTTGGTGCCTCCATCATCAGTGTTGGTGCCTCCATCATCAGTGTTGATGCCTCCATCATCAGTGTTGATGCCGCCATCATCAGTGTTGGTGCCTCCATCATCAGTGTTGATGCCTCCATCATCAGTGTTGATGCCTCCATCATCAGTGTTGGTGCCTCCATCATCAGTGTTGATGCCTCCATCATCAGTGTTGATGCCTCCATCATCAGTGTTGGTGCCTCCATCATCAGTGTTGGTGCCTCCATCATCACTGTTGATGCCTCCATCATCAGTATTGATGCCTCCATCATCACTGTTGATGCCTCCATCCTCAATATTGATGCCTCCATCATCAGTATTGTTGCCTCCATCCTCAGTATTGATGCCTCCATCATCAGTATTGATGCCTCCATCATCAGTGTTGATGCCTCCAACCTCAGTATTGTTGCCTCCATCCTCAGTATTGATGCCTCCATCATCAGTGTTGATGCCTCCAACATCAGTATTGTTGCCTCCAACCTCAGTATTGATGCCTCCATCCTCAGTATTGATGCCTCCATCATCAGTATTGATGCCTCCATCATCAGTGTTGATGCCTCCATCCTCAGTATTGTTGCCTCCATCCTCAGTATTGATGCCTCCAACCTCAGTATTGA
Organism: Procambarus virginalis; assembly: GCA_020271785.1. Taxonomy (NCBI): domain Eukaryota; kingdom Metazoa; phylum Arthropoda; class Malacostraca; order Decapoda; family Cambaridae; genus Procambarus; species Procambarus virginalis. The sequence continues at coordinate 27,285 of WNGS01059032.1, forward strand.
TGCCTCCATCCTCAGTATTGATGCCTCCATCATCAGTGTTGATGCCTCCATCCTCAGTATTGATGCCTCCATCCTCAGTATTGATGCCTCCATCATCAGTGTTGATGCCTCCAACCTCAGTATTGATGCCTCCATCCTCAGTATTGATGCCTCCATCCTCAGTATTGATGCCTCCATCCTCAGTATTGATGCCTCCATCCTCAGTATTGATGCCTCCAACCTCAGTATTGATGCCTCCAACCTCAGTATTGTTGCCTCCACCTCAGTATTGATGCTCCAACCTCAGTATTGATGCCTCCATCCTCAGTATTGATGCCTCAATCCTCAGTATTGATGCCTCCATCCTCAGTATTGATGCCTCCATCCTCAGTATTGATGCCTCCATCCTCAGTATTGATGCCTCCAACCTCAGTATTGATGCCTCCATCCTCAGTATTGATGCCTCCAACCTCAGTATTGATGCCTCCATCCTCAGTATTGATGCCTCCAACCTCAGTATTGATGCCTCCAACCTCAGTATTGATGCCTCCATCCTCAGTATTGATGCCTCCAACCTCAGTATTGATGCCTCCATCCTCAGTATTGATGCCTCCAACCTCAGTATTGATGCCTCCAACCTCAGTATTGATGCCTCCATCCTCAGTATTGATGCCTCCAACCTCAGTATTGATGCCTCCAACCTCAGTATTGATGCCTCCAACCTCAGTATTGTTGCCTCCATCCTCAGTATTGATGCCTCTAACCTCAGTATTGATGCCTCCAACCTCAGTATTGATGCGTCCAACCTCAGTATTGATGCCTCTAACCTCAGTATTGATGCCTCCAACCTCAGTATTGTTGCCTCCATCCTCAGTATTGATGCCTCCATCCTCAGTATTGATGCGTCCAACCTCAGTATTGATGCCTCTAACCTCAGTATTGATGCCTCCAACCTCAGTATTGATGCCTCCAACCTCAGTATTGATGCGTCCAACCTCAGTATTGATGCCTCTAACCTCAGTATTGATGCCTCCAACCTCAGTATTGTTGCCTCCATCCTCAGTATTGATGCCTCTAACCTCAGTATTGATGCCTCCAACCTCAGTATTGATGCCTCCAACCTCAGTATTGATGCCTCTAACCTCAGTATTGATGCCTCCACACTCAGTATTGATGCCTCCAACCTCAGTATTGATGCCTCCATCCTCAGTATTGATGCTGCCAACATTGTATTCACGTAATATTATTTTTTTGATTCTGAGAACTGATAAAGCAGGCCAGCCGGAGGGGACCTAAGATACCAGAATTATAGCCCGTGTTATTGAGCTTATCGCCCCGCCTCCCCCCCCACCTTAAGGGGCGCCTAATTCCCCCCCTCCCCAGCCCCCCTCTCCTCCCCGTCCCCCCCTCTCGCACTCCTCATATCGTCCAGAGTTATTGACGGAGGGAAATAGCCTCTCAGAAAGTTATTGCTCCGAAATTATTGCCTCTGTCAGAAATGGGTTCTTGCTGGTCGGTAACTGCTGGCGATACTTTCACTCCTCGTTCGTTAGTGGCTCCGGACACCTGCCTGTAACTCGGGCACTCTTCATCACAACCTTCAGTAACTAATTACAGCGTTACAAGATCAAATAAAAATGACTGTAATCCGTGTAACGCGAGGTGACTGTCACCTGGGGTGACAGTCACCTGGGGTACCTGTCACCTGGGGTGCCTCTCACCAGGGGTGACTGTCACCTGGGGGTCACTGTCACCTGGGTGTCACTGTCACCTAGGGGTCACTGTCACCTGGGGGCACTGTCACCTGGGGTACCTGTCACCTGGGGTCACTCACCTGGGGGTCACTGTCATTTGGGGTCACTGTCACCTGGGGGTCACTGTCACCTGGGTTGTACCTGTCACCTGGGGTACCTGTCACCTGGGGTCACTCACCTGGGGGGTCACTGTCATTTGGGGTCACTGTCACCTGGGGGTCACTGTCACCTGGGGGTCGCTGTCACCTGTTGTGACAGTCACCTGGGGTACCTGTCACCTGGGGTACCTGTCACCTGTTGTCACTGTCACCTGGGGTCACTGTCACCAGGGATACCTCTCACCTGGGGTCACTCACCTGGGGGGGTCACTGTCATTTGTGGTCACTGTCACCTGGGGGTCACTGTCACCTGGGGTCACTGTCACCTGGGGTACCTGTCACCTGTGGTCACTGTCGCCTGGGATACCTGTCACCTGTGGTCACTGTCACCTGGAGTCACTGTGAACTGGGGTCACTAACCTGGGGGTCACTGTCACCTGTGGTCACTGTCACCTGGGGTCACTTTCACCTGGAGTCACTGTGAACTGGGGTCACTGTCACCAGGGATACCTCTCACCTGGGGGGTCACTGTCATTTGGGGTCACTGTCACCTGGGGGTCACTGTCACCTGGGGTCACTGTCACCTGGGGTCACTGTCACCTGGAGTCAATGTCACCTGGGGGTCACTGTCACCTGGGGTCACTGTCACCTGGGGTCACTCTCACCACGGGTAGCTGTCACCTGGGGTCACTGTCACCTGGGGGTCACTGTCACCTGGGGTCACTGTCACCTGGGGTCACTGTCACCTGGGGTCACTGTTACCTCGGGTACCTGTCACCTGGGGTCACTGTCACCTGGGGTCACTGTCACCTGGAGTCACTCACCTGGGGTCACTGTCACCTGGGGTCACTGTCACCTGGGGTCACTCACCTAGGGTTACTGTCACCTGGGGTCACTGACACCTTGGGTCACTCACCTGGGGTCACTGTCACCTGGAGTCACTCACCTGGGGTCACTGTCACCTGGGGTCACTCACCTGGGGTCACTGTCACCTGGGGTCACTGTCACCTGGGGTCACTGTCACCTGGGGTCACTCACCTGAGATCACTGTCACCTGGGATCACTCACCTGAAGTCACTGTCACCTGGGGTCACTGTCACCTGGGGTCACTCACCTGAAGTCACTGTCACCTGGGGTCACTGTCACCTGGGGTCACTCACCTGGGGTCACTGTCACCTGGGGGTCACTGTCACCTGGGGTCACTGTCACCTGGGGTCACTGTCACCTGGGGTCACTGTCACCTGGGGTCACTGTCACCTGGGGTCACTGTCACCTGGGGTCACTGTCACCTGGGGTCACTGTCACCTGGGGTCACTCACCTGGGGTCACTGTCACCTGGGGTCACTCACCTGAGATCACTGTCACCTGGGGTCACTGTCACCTGGGATCACTCACCTGGGGTCACTGTCACCTGGGATCACTCACCTGGGGTCACTCACCTGGGGGTCACTCACCTGAAGTCACTGTCACCTGGGGTCACTGTCACCTGGGGTCACTGTCACCTGGGGTCACTCACCTGGGGTCACTGTCACCTGGGGTCACTGTCACCTGGGGTCACTCACCTGGGCTCACTGTCACCTGGGGTCACTGTCACCTGGGGTCACTGTCACCTGGGGTCACTCACCTGGGCTCACTGTCACCTGGGGGTCACTGTCACCTGGGGTCACTCACCTGGGCTCACTGTCACCTGGGGTCACTGTCACCTGGGGTCACTGTCACCTGGGGTCACTCACCTGGGCTCACTGTCACCTGGGGTCACTGTCACCTGGGGTCACTCACCTGGGCTCACTGTCACCTGGGGTCACTGTCACCTGGGGTCACTGTCACCTGGGGTCACTCACCTGGGCTCACTGTCACCTGGGGGTCACTGTCACCTGGGGGTCCCCAAGACTAGAAACCAAGCTAACGTCGATTGAAATAGGGGTAAAAGGGATTGCTGCGTGCATGTTGACCAAGATATTGACTAGACCTAGAATCAGTTCACTTAAAGATATAATCACTGGAGCACTAACTCTGGACAGAAGAGCCTCCAATAGCACCAGGTGGACCCATTGTGCGATAAACACCATCAATACATTCGATATAACAAACACAATCACTGAGAAGGATATCGACGAAATACATGCAGACTTTGTTATGCAAGCCCCTTGGGAATCTCCGTCAGCAGACTTTAAGATTATGGTTATTGAAGGAAAAAAGAACCAGACTAATCCTCATCTGCTACGTGACATTGCACAGATGCATATAGGAGCAAACATGGCATCCGACAGCTTCACATACTTCACAGATGGATCAGTAGACCAGCAGGGACACGTAACCGGAGCTGCAGTTAAAGCAGGAAACTCTGTAAATAGTTGGAGACTCTCAAATGGGTGTTCGACTTTACAAACAGAGATGCTGGCCATTCAAAAGGCTTTGGAACATGCTCTTGCTGAACACCGACAACATGTTATCATACATACAGATTCGAGAACCGTCATTGAAACCTTGCAACAAGAACACATATGTGATAACATCCATCTGATCACAAATGTCATGTCATTAATGCAAACACTCAAACGACAAGGCCGACGGGTACTTATCAACTGGGTGCCAAGTCATGTGGGAATAATAGGAAATGACATTGCAGACGAAGCTGCAAAACTTGCAACTAAGAGAAGAAATGTAGACATTTGCATCCCACAGAGACTATCACAGATTAAGAAAGTAATTAGAAACAGAGCAATGCAAAAGATGTACAGTGACCACAACACAGCAGTTGCAACATCAGGATCTGCGGGTTGGTACAAGAATTCAACTAACTACGAACCACTTAGTTTGATGAAAGGGAACCGTAGAACAACAGAAGTACACTTACATCGCATCAGGCTTGGATACCCATGTGCATGGGAAATAGGCTTACAGGTTCCGGAAGATGAGAGGAAATGTCAACACTGTGGAGAAATGCCCGACAGACCACTGGAACATTATCTAACACAGTGCACAGTTACAAACCCATTAAGATTTAAACTTAGATTCAACAGAGCAGAAGAAGTTGTTAAACACATATGGCAAAATCTTACTGAAGCGACCATACGAGTCATAATAACTCATACTCCACCCAAGTAAAACAGAAACAAGCAACACTTAGTGGGCCAGCCAGAGGCTTAGGGCCCGCGCATGAATATCCCTGCAAAAAAAAAAAAAAAAAAAAAACTGGGGGTCACTGTCACCTGGGGTCACTCACCTGGGGTCACTGTCACCTGGGGTCACTGTCACCTGGGGTCACTCACCTGGGGTCACTCACCTGGGTCACTGTCAAAAGGGGTCACTCACCTGGGGTCACTGTCACCTGGGGTCACTCACCTGGGGTCACTGTCAAAAGGGGTCACTGTCACCTGGGGTCACTCACCTGAGGTCACTGTCACCTGGGGTCACTGTCACCTGGGGTCACTGTCACCTGGGGTCACTCACCTGGGGTCACTGTCACCTGGGGTCACTCACCTGGGGTCACTGTCACCTGGGGTCACTCACCTGGGGTCACTGTCACCTGGGGTCACTCACCTGGGGTCACTGTCACATGGGGTCACTCACCTGGGGTCACTGTCACATGGGGTCACTCACCTGGGGTCACTCACTTGGGTCACTGTCACCTGGGGTCACTGTCACCTGGGGTCACTCACCTGGGGTCACTGTCACCTGGGGTCACTCACCTGGGGTCACTGTCACCTGGGGTCACTATAGCAAGGTGTTGACAAAATATTAATTTAAGTGTGATGCAGACAACCTGAAATATAGATTATGTGGCCACAATTTATAATGGAGCGGCTAATGGTCGTTGTGTGGCCTCGGGTGTGGCCCTGGGAGGTTGTGTGGCCCTGGGAGGTTGTGTGGCCCTGGGAGGCTGTGTGGCCCTGGGAGGTTGTGTGGCCCTGGGAGGTTGTGTTGCCCTGGGAGGTTGTGTGGCCCTGGGAGGTTGTGTGGCCTCGGTGTGGCCCTGGGAGGTTGTGTGGCCCTGGGAGGTTGTGTGGCCTCGGGTGTGGCCCTGGGAGGTTGTGTGGCCCTGGGAGGTTGTGTGGCCCTGGGAGGTTGTGTGGCCGTGGGAGGTTGTGTGGCCCTGGGAGGTTGTGTGGCCCTGGGAGATTGTGTGGCCCTGGGAGGTTGTGTGGCCCTGGGAGGTTGTGTGGCCCTGGGAGGTTGTGTGGCCCTTGGAGGTTGTGTGGCCCTGGAAGGTTGTGTGGCCCTGGGAGGTTGTGTGGCCCTGGGAGGTTGTGTGCCCCTGGGAGGTTGTGTGGCCCTGGAAGGTTGTGTGGCCCTGGAAGGTTGTGTGGCCCTGGGAGGTTGTGTGGCCCTGGGAGGTTGTGTGGCCTCGGGTGTTGCCCTGGGAGGTTGTGTGGCCTCGGGTGTTGCCCTGGGAGGTTGTGTGGCCCTGGGAGGTTGTGTGGCCCTGGGAGGCTGTGTGGCCCTGGGAGGTTGTGTGGCCCTGGGAGGTTGTGTGGCCCTGGGAGGTTGTGTGGCCCTGGGAGGTTGTGTGGCCCTGGGAGGTTGTGTGGCCCTGGGAGGTTGTGTGGCCCTGGGAGGTTGTGTGGCCCTGGGAGGTTGTGTGGCCCTGGGAGGTTCTGCCTCTCTCTTTCACTCTTCTTTATAGGTCTTTATTGTCCTGTACAAGTGGGTAGAGGACTCGTGACTCCTGCCAACAGGCTGAGAGCTTCCTTCCCATAGTCCATGGTCAACCTTTACTTGTCTTCCTTGGAACACGACCCGCCAATCTGTTTACAACCAGGTACCCAAGTGTTGCTGGGAAAACAGGGCGATTAGTGTAAGTGCCCACTCGATCCTCCCTGAGTTGTCACCGGGCGATTATGTAGTCGTCTAGTTGTGCTTGCGGGGGTTGAGCTTTGGATCTTTGGTCCCGCCTCTCAACCCTTCAATCAACTGTTGTAAATATTCCTGAACCTACTGATTACTATGATATCCACACCTCGAGGTGTATTTAAAGTCTGCCTCCACCACACCACTGTCTATGGCATTCAATATTTTGTGTAATGTCTCTGTACGTCATTTGTGTAGACAGTATCCTGTGTGTCGTCTTGTGTCAGTTCCCGTGAGACTGTTGAGCGTGATAATCACGTGTCGTGTAACTCTTCTGTCTTCCAGTGACGGGACGCTGTACCACCACGTTTGTCAGTGGTAGAGGCCAAGAGTGGACAAGGTCTTCCCTGTTTCCAGTCTTATAACTTGGAACTATATTCACCTTTTTGCACATGTCATCTACATTCCCTGTTTGTAAATTGATCTCATATATTTCCTTGTATAGCGACAAAGCTTTCCAGTCAAACCCATTTAAGAACTCAGGCTCCAGTATTGTCCTTTCTTATAGCTGAGTTTGTCTTGTATTTATCTTGCTACATTAAGTTCCGTGTTGTGCCACAGTGAGAGTTTAAGGTCCAGGTCACTCTTGCTCACCCGGGGCACTCTCCTCGACCCTGGTCCAGGGAGACTCACTTCTTCCTCACGCCCTGGTACTCACACTGAAGGAGGCGACACACCTGTACTCACACTGAAGGAGGCGACACACCTGTACTCACACTGAAGGAGGCGACACACCTGTACTCACACTGAAGGAGGCGACACACCTGTACTCACACTGAAGGAGGCGACACACCTGTACTCACACTGAAGGAGGCGACACACCTGTACTCACACTGAAGGAGGCGACACACCTGTACTCACACTGAAGGAGACGACACACCTGTACTCACACTGAAGGAGGCGACACACCTGTACTCACACTGAAGGAGGCGACACACCTGTACTCACACTGAAGGAGGCGACACACCTGTACTCACACTGAAGGAGGCGACACACCTGTACTCACACTGAAGGAGGCGACACACCTGTACTCACACTGAAGGAGACGACACCCTGTACTCACACTGAAGGAGGCGACACACCTGTACTCACACTGAAGGAGGCGACACACCTGTACTCACACTGAAGGAGGCGACACACCTGTACTCACACTGAAGGAGACGACACACCTGTACTCACACTGAAGGAGGCGACACACCTGTACTCACACTGAAGGAGGCGACACACCTGTACTCAGACTGAAGGAGGCGGCACACCTGTACTCACACTGAAGGAGGCGACACACCTGTACTCACACTGAAGGAGGTGACACACCTGTACTCACACTGAAGGAGGCGACACACCTGTACTCACACTGAGTGTGTGTGTGTCTGGTAGCTGAGTGGACAGCGCGCAGGACTCAAAAGTCCTGGCAGAACCCAATGGGCAAAGTTTCTTCACCCTGATGCCCCTCTTACCTAGCAGTAAATAGGTACCTGGGTGTTAGACAGCTGTCACGGAGCTGCTTCCTGTGTGTGGGGGGGGGAGGGTTGAAATTAGTTAGTAGTTAGTAAACAGTTGATTGACAGTTGAGAGACGGGCCCAAGGAGCAGAGCTCAACCCCCGCAAACACAACTAGGTGAGTACTGAGGGATGCTTCTCTTCCTCTTGGTTTACCTCCCTTCTCCTCCCATCTCCTCTCCTTCTCCCCTTCCTCTCTCATATCTCCTCTACCTCACTTTCCTTCTCCTTGTCTCCCATTACTCTTTTCTTACTGTCTTCACTAACTTAATTATTTATACCCACCCTCCTTCCTCTTCTCTTTCGCTCCTCTTCTCCCTCCTCCACGCCACTCACCCCTCTCCCCCTCCCTCCAACCCTCCCTCCAACCCACCCTCCAACCCACCCTCCAACCCTCCCTCCAACCCTCCCTCCAACCACCCCCCCCACACCCCCCCATCACTTGTCCTATTATGAGGGTATTTAGACAGTAGTGGGCGACGTGTCTCCCACTATTGTCATTACTGCCGGTGTCTTGGCTCTCATGTTTACCTGATGTTTGCATGGTCTGCCGGCCCCGTGTTGCATGGTCTGCCGGCCCCCGTGTTGCATGGTCTGCCGCCCCCGTGTTGCATGGTCTGCCGGCCCCGTGTTGCATGGTCTGACGGCCCCCCGTGTTTGCATGGTCTGCCGACCCGTGTTGCATGGTCTGCCGGCCCCGTGTTGCATGGTCTGCCGGCCCCGTGTTGCATGGTCTGCCGGCCCCGTGTTGCATGGTCTGACGGCCCCCCGTGTTGCATGGTCTGCCGGCCCCGTGTTGCATGGTCTGCCGGCCCCCCGTGTTGCATGGTCTGCCGGCCCCGTGTTGCATGGTCTGACGGCCCCCGTGTTGCATGGTCTGCCGGCCCCGTGTTGCATGGTCTGCCGGCCCCGTGTTTGCATGGTCTGCCGGCCCCGTGTTGCATGGTCTGCCGGCCCCGTGTTGCATGGTCTGACGGCCCCCCGTGTTGCATGGTCTGCCGGCCCGTGTTGCATGGTCTGCCGGCCCCGTGTTGCATGGTCTGCGGCCCCCGTGTTGCATGGTCTGCCGGCCCCGTGTTGCATGGTCTGCCGGCCCCCGTGTTGCATGGTGCCGGCCCCCGTGTTGCATGGTCTGCCGGCCCCGTGTTGCATGGGTCTGCCGGCCCCCGTGTGCATGGTCTGCCGGCCCCGTGTTTGCATGGTCTGCCGGCCCCCGTGTTGCATGGTCTGCCGGCCCGTGTTGCATGTCTGCCGGCCCCCGTGTTGCATGGTCTTGCCGGCCCCGTGTTGCATGGTCTGCCGCCCCCGTGTTTGCATGGTCTGCCGGCCCCGTGTTGCATGGTCTGCCGGCCCCGTGTTGCATGGTCTGCCGGCCCCCGTGTTGCATGGTCTGCCGGCCCCCTGTTGCATGGTCTGCCGGCCCCGTGTTGCATGGTGTGCCGGCCCCCGTGTTGCATGGTCTGCCGGCCCCCGTGTTGCATGGTTTGCCGTTGCCGGCCCGTGTTGCATGGTCTGCCGGCCCCCCGTGTTTGCATGGTCTGCCGGCCCCGTGTTGAATGGGTCTGCCGGCCCCCGTGTTGCATGGTCTGCCGGCCCGTGTTGCATGGTCTGCCGGCCCCGTGTT
>WNGS01059032.1:37098-50329 GCA_020271785.1 Procambarus virginalis
CACCTGTGATGGGACCACCAGTGATGGGACCAACAGTGATGGCACCACCAGTGATGGCACCAACAGTGATGGGACCACCTGTGATGGCACCACCAGTGATGGCACCACCGTGATGGGACCACCAGTGATGGCACCAACAGTGATGGCGCCACCAGTGATGTGACCAACAGTGATGGGACCAACAGTGATGGGACCACCTGTGATGGGACCACCAGTGATGGGACCAACAGTGATGGCACCACAGTGATGGGACCAACAGTGATGGCACCAACAGTGATGGCACCAACAGTGATGGGTCCAACAGATGGCACCACCATGATGGCACCACCAGTGATGGGACCAAAGTGATGGGACCAACAGTGAGGGACCAACAGTGATGGCACCAACAGTGAAGGGGCCAACAGTGATGGGACCAACAGTGATGGGGACCAACAGTGATGGGACCAACAGTGATGGGACCAACAGTGAGGCACCAACAGTGATGGGACCACCAGTGATGGGACCAACAGTGATGGCACCAACAGTGATGGCACCAACAGTGATGGCACCACCAGTGATGGAACCAACAGTGATGGCACCAACAGTGATGGGACCAACAGTGATGGGACAACAGTGATGGCACCAACAGTGATGGTAGCAACAGTGATGGCACCACTAGTGATGGGACTAACAGTGATGGCACCAACAGTGATGGCACCAACAGTGATGGCACCAACAGTGATGGCACAACAGTGATGGGGCCAACAGTGATGGCACCAACAGTGATGGCACCACCAGTGATGGGACCAACAGTGATGGCACCAACAGTGATGGCACCAACAGTGATGGCACCAACAGTGATGGGACCAACAGTGATGGGACCAACAGTGATGGCACCAACAGTGATGGCACCAACAGTGATGGCACCACCAGTGATGGCACCAACAGTGATGGCACACCAGTGATGGGACCAACAGTGATGGCACCAACAGTGATGGGACCAACAGTGATGGGACCAACAGTGATGGGACCACAGTGATGGGACCAACAGTGATGGCACCAACAGTGATGGCACCAACAGTGATGGCACCAACAGTGATGGCACCACCAGTGATGGGACCAACAGTGATGGCACCAACAGTGATGGCACCACCAGTGATGGGACCAACAGTGATGGGACCAACAGTGATGGGACCAACAGTGATGGCACCAACAGTGATGGCACCAACAGTGATGGCACCACCAGTGATGGCATCAATAGTGACGGGAACTGGTTTACGTGATGGGACCACCAGTGATGGCACCACCAGTGATGGCACCAACAGTGATGGCACCACCAGTGATGGGAACTGGTTTACGTGATGGGACCACCAGTGATGGGACCACCAGTGATGGGACTTGGTGTATGTGATGGGATCACCAGTGATGGGACTTGGTGTATGTGATGGGATCACCAGTGATGGGATCACCAGTGATGGGACCACCAGTGATGGGACCACCAGTGATGGGACCACCAGTAATGGGACCACCAGTGATGGGACCACCAGTGATGGGACCACCAGTAATGGGACCACCAGTGATGGGACCACCAGTGATGGGACCACCAGTGATGGGACCACCAGTGATGGGACCACCAGTGATGGGACCACCAGTAATGGGACCACCAGTGATGGCACCAACAGTGATGGCACCAACAGTGAAGGGACCAACAGTGATGGGACCAACAGTGATGGGACCAACAGTGATGGGACCAACAGTGATGGGACCAACAGTGATGGCACCAACAGTGATGGGACCAACAGTGATGGGACCAACAGTGATGGGACCAACAGTGATGGCACCACCAGTGATGGAACCAACAGTGATGGCACCAACAGTGATGGGACCAACAGTGATGGGACCAACAGTGATGGCACCAACAGTGATGGTAGCAACAGTGATGGCACCACTAGTGATGGGACTAACAGTGATGGCACCAACAGTGATGGCACCACCAGTGATGGCACCAACAGTGATGGCACCAACAGTGATGGGGCCAACAGTGATGGCACCAACAGTGATGGCACCACCAGTGATGGGACCAACAGTGATGGCACCAACAGTGATGGCACCAACAGTGATGGCACCAACAGTGATGGGACCAACAGTGATGGGACCAACAGTGATGGCACCAACAGTGATGGCACCAACAGTGATGGCACCACCAGTGATGGCACCAACAGTGATGGCACCACCAGTGATGGGACCAACAGTGATGGGACCAACAGTGATGGGACCAACAGTGATGGGACCAACAGTGATGGGACCAACAGTGATGGGACCAACAGTGATGGCACCAACAGTGATGGCACCAACAGTGATGGCACCACCAGTGATGGCACCACCAGTGATGGGACCAACAGTGATGGCACCAACAGTGATGGCACCACCAGTGATGGGACCAACAGTGATGGGACCAACAGTGATGGGACCAACAGTGATGGCACCAACAGTGATGGCACCAACAGTGATGGCACCACCAGTGATGGCACCAATAGTGACGGGAACTGGTTTACGTGATGGGACCACCAGTGATGGCACCACCAGTGATGGCACCAACAGTGATGGCACCACCAGTGATGGGAACTGGTTTACGTGATGGGACCACCAGTGATGGGACCACCAGTGATGGGACTTGGTGTATGTGATGGGATCACCAGTGATGGGACTTGGTGTATGTGATGAGATCACCAGTGATGGGATCACCAGTGATGGGACCACCAGTGATGGGACCACCAGTGATGGGACCACCAGTAATGGGACCACCAGTGATGGGACCACCAGTGATGGGACCACCAGTAATGGGACCACCAGTGATGGGACCACCAGTGATGGGACCACCAGTGATGGGACCACCAGTGATGGGACCACCAGTGATGGGACCACCAGTAATGGGACCACCAGTGATGGGACCACCAGTGATGGGACCACCAGTGATGGGACCACCAGTGATGGGACCACCAGTGATGGGACCACCTGTGATGGGACCACCAGTGATGGGACCACCAGTGATGGGACCACCAGTGATGGGACCACCAGTAATGGGACCACCAGTGATGGGACCACCAGTGATGGGACCACCAGTGATGGGACCACCAGTGATGGGACCACCAGTGATGGGACCACCAGTGATGGGACCACCTGTGATGGGACCACCAGTGATGGGACCACCAGTGATGGGACCACCAGTGATGGGACCAACAGTGATGGGCCCCTGGTGCAGGAGGAGTGCCCCCGGGCCACAGTACCCACGACTCACCACACAATAGAGCTGTGATGACACCATACATCACCCAGGTGGCTCCCCTCCCCCCCCCCCCCGGCCTAAATGCCTCTAACTGTAGCCGACGATGCCTCGATCCATCACCTCTCCCGCCTTAATGCCTCGATCCATCACCTTCCTTCCCGCTCGTAAGCGTGTCTTAATCGTGCCACAAGGCATCGATCCTTGACTTCCGCTGTTGTAGTGCTCCTGAAGTCACCGTTGTGGTGATGCCTCTCACTCACCATCACGGGAGAGGAACAACAGTACTCCGTAACGTCTGGCAACGTGGCTGTAGAGACCAATGAGGGGCTCATTCAGCCATAACAAGTGAGCATCTTGCTAGTCTTGCAACGAAAACGGTGCAAGGTAATTTAGTGCTGAGAGATCTATCAAAAGCTTTTGATAAAGTTTTAAGCACCGCGGCCTAAAATGTTAGATATTAGATATATGAGTTTCCTCCGAGGTCGACAGTCACGCAATGCTGCCACATAGACAACATAGACAACATAACAGCTAAGCTTAGTATCGGCAGCTTCCTGGGGGACATAACTGAAGGGGCGTGATGGGACCTGGTGGACCTACGGAACTTCACTACTAAAGAGTGGAGTACCACAAGGAAGCTGCCTTCACCCACTCTATTCACCATACATACAGCTGACCTGCCCCACCCCCACCCCAACATGGTGAATACATCACATACACTGACGATGTCACCCAAATAATATGCCAGGCAGGACCATCAGAGTCCTTAACAAGTCTTAGCCATCAACCCTCAGTGTTGATGCCTCCCTCATCAGTGTTGATGCCTCCCTCATCAGTGTTAATGCCTCCCTCATCAGTGTTGGTGCCTCCAGCATCAGTGTTGGTGCCTCCCTCATCAGTGTTGGTGCCTCCCTCATCAGTGTTGATGCCTCCATCATCAGTGTTGATGCCTCCATCATCACTGTTGATGCCTCCATCATCAGTGTTGATGCCTCCATCATCACTGTTGAGGCTTCCATCATCACTGTTGATGCCTCCATCATCACTGTTGATGCCTCCATCATCACTGTTGATGCCTCCATCATCACTGTTGATGCCTCCATCATCACTGTTGATGCCTCCATCATCACTGTTGATGCCTCCATCATCACTGTTGATGCCTCCATCATCAGTGTTGATGCCTCCATCATCACTGTTGATGCTTCCATCATCACTGTTGATGCCTCCATCATCACTGTTGATGCTTCCATCATCACTGTTGATGCCTCCATCATCACTGTTGATGCCTCCATCATCAGTGTTGGTGCCTCCATCATCAGTGTTGGTGCCTCCATCATCAGTGTTGATGCCTCCATCATCAGTGTTGGTGCCTCCATCATCACTGTTGATGCCTCCATCATCAGTGTTGGTGCCTCCATCATCAGTGTTGGTGCCTCCATCATCAGTGTTGATGCCTCCATCATCAGTGTTGGTGCCTCCATCATCACTGTTGATGCTTCCATCATCAGTGTTGGTGCCTCCATCATCAGTGTTGGTGCCTCCATCATCAGTGTTGATGCCTCCATCATCAGTGTTGGTGCCTCCATCATCAGTGTTGGTGCCTCCAACATCAGTGTTGATGCCTCCATCATCACTGTTGATGCTTCCATCATCAGTGTTGATGCCTCCATCATCAGTGTTGGTGCCTCCATCATCAGTGTTGGTGCCTCCATCATCAGTGTTGATGCCTCCATCATCAGTGTTGATGCCTCCATCATCAGTGTTGGTGCCTCCATCATCAGTGTTGGTGCCTCCAACATCAGTGTTGATGCCTCCATCATCACTGTTGATGCTTCCATCATCAGTGTTGGTGCCTCCATCATCAGTGTTGGTGCCTCCATCATCAGTGTTGATGCCTCCATCATCAGTGTTGATGCCTCCATCATCAGTGTTGGTGCCTCCATCATCAGTGTTGATGCCTCCATCATCAGTGTTGATGCCTCCATCATCAGTGTTGGTGCCTCCATCATCACTGTTGATGCCTCCATCATCAGTATTGATGCCTCCATCATCAGTGTTGGTGCCTCCATCATCAGTGTTGGTGCCTCCATCATCACTGTTGATGCCTCCATCATCAGTATTGATGCCTCCATCATCACTGTTGATGCCTCCATCCTCAATATTGATGCCTCCATCCTCAGTATTGTTGCCTCCATCCTCAGTATTGATGCCTCCATCATCAGTATTGATGCCTCCATCATCAGTGTTGATGCCTCCAACCTCAGTATTGTTGCCTCCATCCTCAGTATTGATGCCTCCATCATCAGTGTTGATGCCTCCAACCTCAGTATTGTTGCCTCCAACCTCAGTATTGATGCCTCCATCCTCAGTATTGATGCCTCCATCATCAGTGTTGATGCCTCCATCCTCAGTATTGTTGCCTCCATCCTCAGTATTGATGCCTCCAACCTCAGTATTGATGCCTCCATCATCAGTGTTGATGCCTCCATCATCAGTGTTGATGCCTCCATCCTCAGTATTGATGCCTCCATCCTCAGTATTGATGCCTCCATCATCAGTGTTGATGCCTCCAACCTCAGTATTGATGCCTCCATCCTCAGTATTGATGCCTCCATCCTCAGTATTGATGCCTCCATCCTCAGTATTGATGCCTCCATCCTCAGTATTGATGCCTCCAACCTCAGTATTGATGCCTCCAACCTCAGTATTGATGCCTCCAACCTCAGTATTGATGCCTCCAACCTCAGTATTGTTGCCTCCATCCTCAGTATTGATGCCTCCAACCTCAGTATTGATGCCTCCATCCTCAGTATTGTTGCCTCCAACCTCAGTATTGATGCTGCCAACCTCAGTATTGATGCCTCCATCCTCAGTATTGATGCCTCCATCCTCAGTATTGATGCCTCCATCCTCAGTATTGATGCCTCCATCCTCAGTATTGATGCCTCCATCCTCAGTATTGATGCCTCCAACCTCAGTATTGATGCCTCCAACCTCAGTATTGATGCCTCCAACCTCAGTATTGATGCCTCTAACCTCAGTATTGATGCCTCCAACCTCAGTATTGATGCCTCCAACCTCAGTATTGATGCCTCCAACCTCAGTATTGATGCCTCCAACCTCAGTATTGATGCTGCCAACATTGTATTCACGTAATATTATTTTTTTGATTCTGAGAACTGACAAAGCAGGCCAGCCGGAGGGGACCTAAGATACCAGAATTATAGCCCGTGTTATTGAGCTTATCGCCCCGCCCCCCCCCCCCCCCTTAAGGGGCGCCTAATTCCCCCCCTCCCCATCCCCCCTCTCCTCCCCAGCCCCCCTCTCCTCCCCATCCCCCCTCTCCTCCCCAGCCCCCCCCCCTCTCGCACTCCTCATATCGTCCAGAGTTATTGACGGAGGGAAATAGCCTCTCAGAAAGTTATTGCTCCGAAATTATTGCCTCTGTCAGAAATGGGTTCTTGCTGGTTGGTAACTGCTGGCGATACTTTCACTCCTCGTTCGTTAGTGGCTCCGGACACCTGCCTGTAACTCGGGCACTCTTCATCACAACCTTCAGTAACTAATTACAGCGTTACAAGATCAAATAAAAATGACTGTAATCCGTGTAACGCGAGGTGACTGTCACCTGGGGTGACAGTCACCTGGGGTACCTGTCACCTGGGGTGCCTCTCACCAGGGGTGACTGTCACCTGGGGGTCACTGTCACCTGGGGTACCTGTCACCTGGGGTACCTGTCACCTGGGGGTACCTGTCACCTGGGGTACCTGTCACCTGGGGTCACTCACCTGGGGGGTCACTGTCATTTGGGGTCACTGTCACCTGGGGGTCACTGTCACCTGGGGTACCTGTCACCTGGGGTACCTGTCACCTGGGGTCACTCACCTGGGGGTCACTGTCATTTGGGGTCACTGTCACCTGGGGGTACCTGTCACCTGGGGTCACTCACCTGGTGGGTCACTGTCATTTGGGGTCACTGTCACCTGGGGGTCACTGTCACCTGGGGTACCTGTCACCTGGTGTACCTGTCACCTGGGGTCACTCACCTGGGGGGTCACTGTCATTTGGGGTCACTGTCACCTGGGGGTCACTGTCACCTGGGGGTCGCTGTCACCTGTTGTGACAGTCACCTGGGGTACCTGTCACCTGGGGTACCTGTCACCTGTGGTCACTGTCACCTGGGGTCACTGTCACCAGGGATACCTCTCACCTGGGGTCACTCACCTGGGGGGTCACTGTCATTTGGGGTCACTGTCACCTGGGGGTCACTGTCACCTGGGGTCACTGTCACCTGGGGTACCTGTCACCTGTGGTCACTGTCGCCTGGGATACCTGTCACCTGTGGTCACTGTCACCTGGAGTCACTGTGAACTGGGGTCACTAACCTGGGGGTCACTGTCACCTGTGGTCACTGTCACCTGGGGTCACTGTCACCTGGAGTCACTATGAACTGGGGTCACTGTCACCAGGGATACCTCTCACCTGGGGGGTCACTGTCATTTGGGGTCACTGTCACCTGGGGGTCACTGTCACCTGGGGTCACTGTCACCTGGGGTCACTGTCACCTGGAGTCAATGTCACCTGGGGGTCACTGTCACCTGGGGTCACTGTCACCTGGGGTCACTCTCACCACGGGTAGCTGTCACCTGGGGTCACTGTCACCTGGGGGTCACTGTCACCTGGGGTCACTGTCACCTGGGGTCACTGTCACCTGGGGTCACTGTTACCTCGGGTACCTGTCACCTGGGGTCACTGTCACCTGGGGTCACTGTCACCTGGGGTCACTGTCACCTGGGGTCACTCACCTGGGGTCACTGTCACCTGGGGTCACTGTCACCTGGGGTCACTGTCACCTGGGTCACTCACCTGGGGTTACTGTCACCTGGGGTCACTGACACCTGGGGTCACTCACCTGGGGTCACTGTCACCTGGGGTCACTCACCTGGGGTCACTGTCACCTGGGGTCACTCACCTGGGGTCACTCACCTGGGGTCACTGTCACCTGGGATCACTCACCTGGGATCACTCACCTGGGGTCACTGTCACCTGGGGGTCACTCACCTGAAGTCACTGTCACCTGGGGTCACTGTCACCTGGGGTCACTCACCTGGGGTCACTGTCACCTGGGGGTCACTGTCACCTGGGGTCACTGTCACCTGGGGTCACTGTCACCTGGGGTCACTGTCACCTGGGGTCACTCACCTGGGCTCACTGTCACCTGGGGTCACTCACCTGAAATCACTGTCACCTGGGGTCACTGTCACCTGGGATCACTCACCTGGGGTCACTGTCACCTGGGGTCACTGTCACCTGGGGTCACTCACCTGGGCTCACTGTCACCTGAGATCACTGTCACCTAGGGTCACTGTCACCTGGGGTCACTGTCACCTGGGGTCACTCACCTGAGATCACTGTCACCTGGGGTCACTAACCTGAGATCACTGTCACCTGGGGTCACTGTCACCTGGGGTCACTCACCTGAGATCACTGTCACCTGGGGTCACTGTCACCTGGGGGTCACTCACCTGAAGTCACTGTCACCTGGGGTCACTGTCACCTGGGGTCACTCACCTGGGGTCACTGTCACCTGGGGTCACTGTCACCTGGGGTCACTGTCACCTGGGGTCACTGTCACCTGGGGTCACTCACCTGGGCTCACTGTCACCTGGGGTCACTGTCACCTGGGGTCACTGTCACCTGGGGTCACTCACCTGGGGTCACTGTCACCTGGGGGTCACTGTCACCTGGGGTCACTGTCACCTGGGGTCACTGTCACCTGGGGTCACTGTCACCTGGGGTCACTCACCTGGGGTCACTGTCACCTGGGGTCACTGTCACCTGGGGTCACTCACCTGGGGTCACTCACCTGGGCTCACTGTCACCTGGGGGTCACTGTCACCTGGGGTCACTCACCTGGGGTCACTCACCTGGGCTCACTGTCACCTGGGGTCACTGTCACCTGGGGTCACTGTCACCTGGGGGTCCCTAAGACTAGAAACCAAGCTAACGTCGATTGAAATAGGGGTAAAAGGGATCGCTGCGTGCATGCTGACCAAGATATTGACTAGACCTAGAATCAGTTCACTTAAAGATATAATCACTGGAGCACTAACTCTGGACAGAAGAGCCTCCAATAGCAACAGGTGGACCCATTGTGCGATAAACACCATCAATACATTCGATATAACAAACACAGTCACTGAGAAGGGTGTCGACGAAATACATGCAGACTTTGTTATGCCAGCCCCTTGGGAATCTCCGCCAGCAGACTTTAAGATTATGGTTATTGAAGGAAAAAAGAAACAGACAAATCCTCATCTGCTATATAATATTGCACAGATGCATATAGAAACAAACTTGGCATCCGACAGCTTCACATACTTCACAGATGGATCAGTAGACCAGCAGGGACAAGAAACCGGAGCTGCAGTTAAAGCAGGAAACTCTGTACATAGTTGGAGACTCTCAAATGGGAGTTCGACTTTACAAACAGAGATGCAAGCCATTCAAAAGGCTTTGGAACATGCTCTTGCTGAACACCGACAACATGTTATCATACATACAGATTCGAGAACCGCCATTGAAACCTTGCAACAAGAACACATATGTGATAACATCCATCTGATCACAAATGTCATGTCATTAATGCAAACACTCAAACGACAAGGCCGACGGG
Organism: Procambarus virginalis; assembly: GCA_020271785.1. NCBI lineage: Eukaryota > Metazoa > Arthropoda > Malacostraca > Decapoda > Cambaridae > Procambarus > Procambarus virginalis. Next base: position 47,040 of record WNGS01059032.1, read on the forward strand.
TACTTCTCAACTGGGTGCCAAGTCATGTGGGAATAATAGGAAATGACATTGCAGACGAAGCTGCAAAACTTGCAACTAAGAGAAGAAATGTAGACATTTACATCCCACAGAGACTATCACAGATTAAGAAAGTAATTAGAAACAGAGCAATGCAAAAGATGTAGTGACCACAACACAGCAGTTGCAACATCAGGATCTGCGGGTTGATACAAGAATTCAACCAACTACGTTCCACTTAGTTTGATGAAAGGGAGCAGTAGAACAACAGAAGTACACTTACATCGCATCAGGCTTGGATACCCATGTGTATGGGAAATAGGCTTACAGGTTCCGGAAGATGAGAGGAAATGTCAACACTGTGGAGAAATGCCCGACAGACCACTGGAACATTATCTAACACAGTGCACAGTTACAAACCCATTAAGATTTAAACTTAGATTCAACAGAGCAGAAGTTGTTAAACACATATGGCAAAATCTTACTGAAGCGACCATACGAGTCATAATAACTCATACTCCGCCCAAGTAAAACAGAAACAAGCAACACTTAGTGGGCCAGCCAGAGGCTTAGAGCCCGCGCATGAATATCCCTGCAAAAAAAAAAAAAAAAAAAAAAACTGGGGGTCACTGTCACCTGGGGTCACTGTCACCTGGGGTCACTCACCTGGGGTCACTGTCACCTGGGGTCACTCACCTGGGGTCACTGTCACCTGGGGTCACTCACCTGGGGTCACTGTCAAAAGGGGTCACTCACCTGGGGTCACTGTTACCTGGGGTCACTCACCTGGGGTCACTGTCACCTAGGGTCACTCACCTGAGGTCACTGTCACCTGGGGTCACTGTCACCTGGGGTCACTCACCTGGGGTCACTGTCACCTGGGGTCACTCACCTGGGGTCACTGTCACCTGGGGTCACTGTCACCTGGGGTCACTCACCTGGGGTCACTGTCACCTGGGGTCACTGTCACCTGGGGTCACTGTCACCTGGGGTCACTCACCTGGGGTCACTGTCACCTGGGGTCACTGTCACCTGGGGGTCACTCACCTGAAGTCACTGTCACCTGGGGTCACTGTCACCTGGGGTCACTCACCTGAAGTCACTGTCACCTGGGGTCACTGTCACCTGGGGTCACTCACCTGGGGTCACTGTCACCTGGGGTCACTGTCACATGGGGTCACTCACCTGGGGTCACTCACTTGGGGTCACTGTCACCTGGGGTCACTCATCTGGGGTCACTCACCTGGGGTCACTCACCTGGGGTCACTGTCACCTGGGGTCACTCACCTGGGGTCACTGCCACCTGGGGTCACTCACCTGGGGTCACTGCCACCTGGGGTCACTCACCTGGGGTCACTGTCACCTGGGGTCACTATAGCAAGGTGTTGACAAAATATTAATTTAAGTGTGATGCAGACAACCTGAAATATAGATTATGTGGCCACAATTTATAATGGGAGCGGCTAATGGTCGTTGTGTGGCCTCGGGTGTGGCCCTGGGAGGTTGTGTGGCCCTGGGAGGTTGTGTGGCCTCGGGTGTGGCCTTGGGAAGTTGTGTGGCCCTGGGAGGTTGTGTGGCCTCGGGTGTGGCCCTGGGAGGCTGTGTGGCCCTGGGAGGTTGTGTGGCCCTGGGAGGTTGTGTGGCCCTGGGAGGTTGTGTGGCCCTGGGAGGTTGTGTGGCCCTGGGAGGTTGTGTGGCCCTGGGAGGTTGTGTGGCCCTGGGAGGTTGTGTGGCCTCGGGTGTGCCCCTGGGAGGTTGTGTGGCCCTGGGAGGTTGTGTGGCCCTGGGAGGTTGTGTGGCCCTGGGAGGTTGTGTGGCCTCGGGTGTGCCCCTGGGAGGTTGTGTGGCCCTGGGAGGTTGTGTGGCCCTGGGAGGTTGTGTGGCCTCGGGTGTGCCCCTGGGAGGTTGTGTGGCCCTGGGAGGTTGTGTGGCCCTGGGAGGTTGTGTGGCCCTGGGAGGTTGTGTGGCCTCGGGTGTGCCCCTGGGAGGTTGTGTGGCCCTGGGAGGTTGTGTGGCCCTGGGAGGTTGTGTGGCCCTGGGAGGTTGTGTGGCCCTGGGAGATTGTGTGGCCCTGGGAGGTTGTGTGATCTGGGAGGTTGTGTGGCCTCGGGTGTTGCCCTGGGAGGTTGTGTGGCCTCGGGTGTTGCCCTGGGAGGTTGTGTGGCCTCGGGTGTGCCCTGGGAGGTTGTGTGCCCCTGGGAGGTTGTGTGGCCCTGGGAGGTTGTGTGGCCCTGGGAGGTTGTGTGGCCCTGGGAGGTTGTGTGGCCTGGGAGGTTGTGTGGCCCTGGGAGGTTGTGTGGCCTCGGGTGTGCCCCTGGGAGGTTGTGTGGCCCTGGGAGGTTGTGTGGCCCTGGGAGGTTGTGTGGCCCTGGGAGGTTGTGTGGCCCTGGGAGATTGTGTGGCCCTGGGAGGTTGTGTGATCTGGGAGGTTGTGTGGCCTCGGGTGTTGCCCTGGGAGGTTGTGTGGCCTCGGGTGTTGCCCTGGGAGGTTGTGTGGCCTCGGGTGTGCCCCTGGGAGGTTGTGTGCCCCTGGGAGGTTGTGTGGCCCTGGGAGGTTGTGTGGCCCTGGGAGGTTGTGTGGCCCTGGGAGGTTGTGTGGCCCTGGGAGATTGTGTGGCCCTGGGAGGTTGTGTGATCTGGGAGGTTGTGTGGCCTCGGGTGTTGCCCTGGGAGGTTGTGTGGCCTCGGGTTGCCCCTGGGAGGTTGTGTGGCCCTGGGAGGTTGTGTGGCCCTGGGAGATTGTGTGGCCCTGGGAGGTCGTGTGGCCCTGGAGGTTGTGTGGCCTCGGGTGTTGCCCTGGGAGGTTGTGTGGCCCTGGGAGGTTGTGTGGCCCTGGGAGGTTGTGTGGCCTCGGTGTTGCCCTGGGAGGTTGTGTGTGCCCTGGGAGGTTGTGTGGCCCTGGGAGGTTGTGTTGCCCTGGGAGGTTGTGTGGCCCTGGGAGGTTGTGGCCTCGGGTGTTGCCCTGGGAGGTTGTGTGGCCCTGGGAGGTTGTGTGACCCTGGGAGGTTGTGTGGCCTCGGGTGTGGCCCTGGAGGTTGTGTGGCCCTGGGAGGTTGTGTGGCCCTGGGAGGTTGTGTGGCCCTGGGAGGTTGTGTGGCCTGGAGTTGTGTGGCCCTGGAGATTGTGTGGCCCTGGGAGGTTGTGTGGCCCTGGGAGGTTGTGGGCCCTGGGAGGTTGTTGGCCCTTGGAGGTTGTGTGGCCCTGGAAGGTTGTGTTGCCCTGGGAGGTTGTGTGGCCTCGGGTGTTGCCCTGGGAGGTTGTGTGGCCTCGGGTGTTGCCCTGGGAGGTTGTGT
>WNGS01059049.1:14804-27461 GCA_020271785.1 Procambarus virginalis
TCAGTTACAAGACTTCAACCAAATTGGGGCTACTTCAGCTTTCTAATGCTGTAGCAGTGGAATCTGCAACAATGTTGATGCTATTGTTGCTGAATTTTCTGATCGATTTAAATCCATAGGTTGTTATACTGATAGCAAAGTACATCTGCATATCAACCCAGATGTAATTCCAGTTGCCCAACCACATCGCCGACAACCATTCCATACTCGCAAGAAAGTCGATCCGAACTGGATAGGCTGATAGAACTAGATATCATTGAACCGGTAACAGGCCCAACACCATGGGTAAGCCCAATTGTCACTCCACCAAAGCCGAAGAATCCAGATGAGATACGCATTTGTGTAGACATGCGTGTTCCCAACAAGGCAATAATGCGTGAACGCCATCCTACACCCACTGTAGATGATATGATCTACCGCTTGAATGGTGCAACTGTATTTAGCAAGTTAGATTTAAACAAGGGCTATCATCAGCTTGAACTTGATGATGAGAGTCGATTCATCACAACGTTTACGACACATCGAGGTCTGTATAGGTACAAGCGCCTGAGTTTTGGTATTAACAGTGCTGCTGAAGTATTCCAGCACATCATCAGCCAGGTATTGCAAGATATACCTAATGCTGACAACATGTCTGATGACATCATTGTTTATGGCCGTACCCAAGCTGAACACGACAAAGCTCTTCGTGCAACATTGCAACGCTTACGAGAAAAGAATTTGACGCTAAGCCGAGCAAAGTGTGAGTTCAATCAACATAAAATTGAATTCTTTGGACATGTACTTAGTGACAAAGGTCTGTCTCCAGATCCTAAGAAAGTTGCAGATATCAAGAATGCTGCACCTCCTTCAACATCCACTGAAGTACATAGTTTTCTGGGAATGGCAAACTACTGTTCTCGCTTCATTCCAGATTTTGCTACCATTACGAAGCCTCTACGTGAGCTCCTGAAGAAAAATGCATCATGGTACTGGAGCGATATCGAGCAAAATGCATTTGATGCTGTGAAAGATGCACTAGTAGAAAATGCGACTGCTGCGTACTTTGATCCATCAATGGACACTGAGTTAACGGTGGATGCTAGTCCTGTTGGTTTAGGTGCTGTGTTAGCCCAACACAAACCTGGTCAACCAGATTCAAGAGTAGTAATTGCCTACGCCAGCCGTTCTCTCACAGATGTTGAGCAACGATACAGTCAGACAGAGAAGGAAGCTCTTGCTCTTGTATGGGGCTGTGAACACTTCAATGTGTATCTGCTTGGTGCACCCTTTACCACGATAGTCACTGACCACAAACCGTTGGAGACCATCTTCAATAATCCAAAGTCCAAACCACCAGCTCGCATTGAGAGATGGGCTCTTCGTCTGCAACCATACAACTTTACGGTGAAATACAAGCCGGGTGCAGGCAATCCCGCTGATTACATCAGTCGACATCCTGCCAACAGTTTCACCATCACCAAGCATCAGCAAGTTGCCGAGGAATATGTACACTCTGTAACCTGTGATGCAGTCCCTAAGGCTCTCACTCTTGATGAAATCCGTACTGCAACCCTAGAGGACCCAACTCTGCAAGCAACAGTGGATGCATTGACTAAGAAAAAGTTTCCACGCATCCCACCCTCAGGAGTTGACCAAGATGCATTCAAAGCACTTGAACGCATCCAGACAGAATTAAGTGTTACGCAACAACGCGACACCGTGCTGCGAGGTACTCGTATCGTCATTCCAGCTGTTCTCCAGCAACGTGCTCTGAAGCTTGCACATCAAGGACACCAAGGTCTTGTAAGGACCAAACAGCTGCTACGAGAAAAGGTGTGGTTTCCTGGCATTGATCGTCAAGCAAAGGACATGCATGATGCCTGTGTCCCTTGCCAAGCTGCAGTGGATACTTCAAGACCAACACCTCTACAACCTTCACCACTACCTGCTGCACCATGGACGGAAGTATCGATGGATTTCTGTGGACCGCTACCAACTGGAGAGTACTTGATGGTAGTCATTGATGATCACTCACGTTATCCAGAAGTAGAAATCATCACTTCCACATCTGCAAAGGCTGTCATCCCGAAACTCGACAAGATCTTTTCAAACTTTGGCATTCCTGAAGTTGTCAAGACGGACAATGGACCGCCATTCAATGGACAAGACTTCGTCAACTTTGCTGAGCATATTGGATTCAAACACCGCCGTGTGATGCCACTACATCCTCAAGCAAATGGAGAAGTCGAGAGATTCATGCAACCTCTCATGAAAGCGGTACGCTGTGCTCATGCCGAAGGACGATCCTGGAAACAAGCTATGTATGCTTTTCTCAGGAACTACCGTGCAACACCGCATGGAACACTGGGCAAGTCGCCTGGCGAACTTTTATTTGGACGTCCTATGAGAATCGCACTACCTGTCATGCCAGCCGAGATAACGGATAAACGTCTCGCTCAGAAGGATGCACTAGCCAAGGGCAAAATGAAAATTGCTCATGATCAACGTGCAAAGGAACAATTCATAAAGGTTGGAGATACTGTTCTCGTTAAAAAGAAAAAAAGAGGGAAAGTTAGATATGCCGTATGATACAAAACCATATAAAGTGATTAGTGTAAAAGGAACTATGGTAACAGCGAGTAAAAGAGATCATAGTATAACACGTAATATGGCTTATTTCAAAGTGATTCCAACTAGTGTAGAAAATGATGAAGTGAAAAGTCGTGCAAAAGAAAAAGAACAAATGAGTTATAACTCGATAAACAATTCATCGAGGGATGTTTTTGTATTTAAGGACTCTCGTCCAAAACGACATGTTAAACGCCCTACACGATATGATGATTAATTGTGTTCCTATGTAATGCAAAGTATTTACTTGTTATGCTAAACTAAATTTAATATTGTTTGAATAATGCAGATCTCTCATTCAATATTTTGTAACTTTGTATTACAGTTTCTTTCATGTTTGTTTAACATTGCATATGTATTTTTAACATTGAAATCCTTTGTGGTAAACATTAAGTTGTTTAAATTCTGTGTGTGCTTAATTAATGTTAAATGTATGCAATATCTCTTGATATGTTATTAACTTACTTTGTGTCAATAACTTTGCTTTGTGCTACAAGCATGGTAGACATCCTGTATTCATTTTTTTTAAAGAAAAGGAGGGATGTCATGTTCACAGAAAACGGTACCGTCCGTTTTCTATGTGCGGCGGCTGGGACGCCAGAGAGAGAGAAGGTAAACAAGAGCGTACAGGATGCTACCAGCTTGGGAGCTACTAGTCATGTAATCATTTATAAGTAGTAAAGTCAATAACTAAGCGATGGCTTTATATCAACCCTACAACCAAGACTTCCTCAGCTATACACAAACACCACAGAAAGGTGGAGAGTTAGGAGGAGAGGGGGAGAGTGGAGAGAGGGAATGTGGAGAGTTTGGAGGAGAGGGAGAGAGAGGGTGGAGAGGGAAGGGGGTGTTGCTGTGGTCATTCAGCCCCCCTCCCCCCCCCCTCTAGAGCCGCCAGTACGAGTCTGTCCTCCTCGTGCGTAATCCTCTGGTGAAGCCAGGATCTCTAACTGTCTGCCCAAGAATGTGAAACTACTCGCGTATTTGAGAGATAAGGCCCAGAGCTAAGCCCCTCTCCCCCCCCCCACTAACAGAGAGAGTCCCTTCCCCCCACGCTATCTATCACACCCAAACAGTATGCTTGTTTGATGCAAGACCCAAGCCACCGCCTGCAATTAGCAGCTTAGCACAGGTCCCGGCGCTGGACGAGGTCCACCCCCCCCCCCGAGTCCTGGTCAACATGTGAGTAATACCACCTGTTAATGTCTATACTGAATGATCATCCATGATGATTTACATTCATCTACTGGGAACAAAATGTTGCAAGTAGCACGGGCTATGGCGAGCCCGTAGTGGACTTACCTGGCACAGGAGCGGGGCTGTAACTGTGGTGTTATGGTGAGTAATGAGCTGTGGATTTATATTGTCTAGTGCTCCGACACACTAGTGTCACAATTTCCATGATGAGCTGACTCTACTTGTACCAGTGAATAAAACATGTGTGTTACACCATTAATAGTGATGAGGGTCGTGGCTTTGAGGTTATTTTGAGATGGTTTCGAGGCTTAGCGTCCCCGCGGCCCGGTCCTCAACCAGGCCTCTTTTTGTTACACACACTCAGGAAGCAACCCGAAGCGGCTGTCTAATTCTCAGGTACCTATTTACTGCTAGGTGAACAGGTGCATCAGGGCGAACGACCTGAAAGGACTAGTATAAAAAGCTATGATTTGTTCAGATCTGAAACCTATTCTATGGGCAGCACGAAACGTCCACCAGACTGTACTCGCCTAATTGTGCTTGCGGGGGTTGAGCTTTGGCTCTTTGGTCCCGCCTCTCAACTGTCAATCAACTGGTGTACAGATTCCTGAACTCGTACCACTGTCGCACAACCACTGTGCGACACAGTGGTTGCAAGTATCAGGTTGGGCTGGCCGTTACGTGTGGCAGGTGGCTACCGTTACCTGTGGCAGGTGGCTACCGTTACCTGTGGCAGGTGGCTACCGTTACCTGTGGCAGGTGGCTACTGTTACCTGTGGCAGGTGGCTACAGGTGACGGATCTCCCAATCCTGAACACTTCAGGTGCAAACTCTGAGAGCAGGAACTGCGGCACGAGTGTGAGCAGCACATGACCCCTGACACCAGAAGCGATGGAGTCAACAACCCCACTTCAACATCAATAACAACAACATTACATGTTCTGCCCCAACAAGAGGGTTAAATCTTTTACAATAAGACAGAGCTCCGTACCTGCATCTTTATCAAATGAGGAGGTTAGTGGTGTAGTAACAACTGAAACTGGATCCAATTCTTGAGCCACTAACCCCATGATATCGCAGGTGCAGTTACAACCATGAGCTTACGAGCTCATCTCAGTAAGTAAATTACTAAAATAAAAAAGTAAACCACTAAAATAAAAAATACACTAACTAGGATAATCAATAACAAATATTTGATGTATTGTAATTGCTTAAAGATAAATTAAAGTAAACATTTGCAATTGATAAATTCATAGCAACAAAAAATTAAACAATCTTGTCATTCTTTATAACACAATTCATATGTGGCAAGATGCCAGATCAAAAGGATAAGCTAAACTAATTTGTAACCTTACCAGTGCTGGCTGCATTGTACATACTCCTTTTTTACCAAGTGATAAAATGGTGATTTGAAAATGGTGATTCATCCAACAGGTTAATGATTCATCCAACAGGTTAATGATTCATCCAACAGGTTAATGATTCATCCAACAGGTTAATGATTCATCCAACAGGTTAATGATTCATCCAACAGGTTAATGATTCATCCAACAGGTTAATGATTCATCCAACAGGTTAATGATTCATCCAACAGGTTAATGATTCATCCAACAGGTTAATGATTCATCCAACAGGTTAATGATTCATCCAACAGGTTAATGATTCATCCAACAGGTTAATGATTCATCCAACAGGTTAATGATTCATCCAACAGGTTAATGATTCATCCAACAGGTTAATGATTCATCCAACAGGTTAATGATTCATCCAACAGGCAGCAACATTCTTGTTGAATCATGCTGAAAACTGAGCCACGTAGGGCAACAATAGATACAGTCCACCACCCCACGAAGAAAATAAATGCTTCCTAGTGGCCTCTAGATAGAACTATCGTCACTGTAGACGGTCAAATTGTTATATTGGTAGTTAGTGTCATATTTTACGGAGTCAGAAACTTACAAATCCCACAATGGTAACTTATGTGTTTGATGTGGAGCGCTTTGGCCACGTCATCCACCACCTCGTTGAGCAGGCGAAGAGTCACAATAACGTGGCTGAAGTATGTTGACCAGACTTGAGAATGCAAGTCAAGTGCACAAGCGACTTGAGAATGGTCCAGGACGGACCGAAACGTCGTCGTCCCTTCAACTTCTAGTGTGTGGTCTGGTCAACTCGTTGAGCACTACACCAACATGAGAATAGTGCTCGGCGAGGTGCTGGATGACCTCGTTGAGCTCCATTCTTTTCAAGTTACTCTATTGGTCGTGTGGAGGATTACCGATAGCAGAAGTGGGTCGTTTAACATCATGGAAGAAGGAGTCATTAATCTCCAAAATGGTGTAGTTTTAACTGTGCACGTTTGGAACCAGACCTGTCAGTATTTTACACACATGTATTATCACATCTCTCTCCAGTCTCTGTTCAAAGTTGTACAGTTTGACGCCGAGTCGCTCCTAGCAGCTTATGTGCTTCACTGATCCTGTGTGTGTGTGTGTGTGTGTGTGTGTGTGTGTGTGGGGGGGGGGTCGGTTCCCCCCTTACTTGGAAGGTTCTCATTGTCCACCAATCACGTGTCGCTTTCCACCCTTTATGTAGACAACGCCGTCAGATCTGACCTTATTTTACCACTGTATTTGACTTGGTCATTACTTTCTTTGGCCATTATATTTATCTTCTATCTGGCAAGGTTGACTTTATTTTTTTTTACTTTCAAGTCCAAAAGGGGACTTTTGTGACCATTGAACGTTATGTTTCTGTGTTTTTCCATTTGAAAAAAAAAAAACTCCTTTTGTAGGGGCAGTATCCAAGACCGACATCAATTCAACGTCGAATCAACGTACTTTCAACGTCGAATCAGCGTTGTTTCAACGTCGAAGCAACGTCATTCTTGGATATTCAAACTTGGAGTTCAAATATCAGTTATTTTTTTCCACCATCTTTGAGTTAATGTTCATACTTGTTTTGAGACTATCAGCGAATGTCAACACCAAACCTGTTTTTCTGACCATTGTGGCGTTTCTCATAACCTGTGAGTAATAATGGAGACTCATAATGGAACCCGACGGTAATGAGTTTTCATGAGAACATTCAAGTCACTTAGATAATTGAGGATTTGAACTTGAACCCAGAAAACAAAAGGGCACTCAATCCACCACCCGGGACAGGATGACAGCGGCTCTCCGAGATCGAGTTGTAAACTGAAAATGTTGTACTTTATTTTCTGCAGTCGCCATCTGACAGTCATGGGCGTAGGTGACAGATGGCAACTTAGACCTGGTGGCAACATGGGCCTGGTGGCAACATGGGCCTGGTGGCAACATGGGCCTGGTGGCAACATGGGCCTGGTGGCAACATAGACCTGGTGGCAACATGGGTCTGGTGGCAACATGGGCCTGGTGGCAACATGGACCTGGTGGCAACATGGGCCTGGTGGCAACATGGGCCTGGTGGCAACATGGGCCTGGTGGCAACATGGGCCTGGTGGCAACATGGGCCTGGTGGCAACATGGGCCTGGTGGCAACATGGGCCTGGTGGCAACATGGGCCTGGTGGCAACATGGGCCTGGTGGCAACATGGGCCTGGTGGCAACATGGGCCTGGTGGCAACATGGGCCTGGTGGCAACATGGGCCTGGTGGCAACATGGGCCTGGTGGCAACATGGGCCTGGTGGCAACATGGGCCTGGTGGCAACATGGGCCTGGTGGCAACATGGGCCTGGTGGCAACATGGGCCTGGTGGCAACATAGGGCTGGTGGCAACATGGGCCTGGTGGTAACATGGGCCTGGTGGTAACATGGGCCTGGTGGTAACATGGGCCTGGTGGTAACATAGGCCTGGTGGTAACATAGGCCTGGTGGTAACATAGGCCTGGTGGTAACATAGGCCTGGTGGTAACATAGGCCTGGTGGTAACATGGGCCTGGTGGTAACATGGGCCTGGTGGTAACATGGGCCTGGTGGTAACATGGGCCTGGTGGTAACATGGGCCTGGTGGTAACATGGGCCTGGTGGTAACATGGGCCTGGTGGTAACATGGGCCTGGTGGTAACATAGGCCTGGTGGTAACATGGGCCTGGTGGTAACATGGGCCTGGTGGTAACATGGGCCTGGTGGTAACATGGGCCTGGTGGTAACATGGGCCTGGTGGCAACATGGGCCTGGTGGCAACATGGGCCTGGTGGCAACATGGGCCTGGTGGCAACGTGGGCCTGGTGGCAACGTGGGCCTGGTGGCAACGTGGGCCTGGTGGCAACGTGGGCCTGGTGGCAACATGGGCCTGGTGGTAACATAGGCCTGGTGGCAACATGGGCCTGGTGGTAACATAGACCTGGTGGCAACATAGGCCTGGTGGTAACATGGGCCTGGTGGTAACATAGGCCTGGTGGCAACATGGGCCTGGTGGTAACATAGGCCTGGTGGCAACATGGGCCTGGTGGTAACATAGGCCTGGTGGCAACATGGGCCTGGTGGTAACATGGGCCTGGTGGCAACATGGGCCTGGTGGTAACATGGGCCTGGTGGTAACATAGGCCTGGTGGCAACATGGGCCTGGTGGTAACATAGACCTGGTGGCAACATAGGCCTGGTGGCAACATGGGCCTGGTGGCAACATGGGCCTGGTGGTAACATGGGCCTGGTGGTAACATAGACCTGGTGGAAACATGGGCCTGGTGGTAACATGGGCCTGGTGGTAACATAGACCTGGTGGTAACATAGGCCTGGTGGTAACATGGGCCTGGTGGTAACATAGGCCTGGTGGTAACATGGGCCTGGTGGTAACATAGGCCTGGTGGTAACATGGGCCTGGTGGTAACATGGGCCTGGTGGTAACATGGGCCTGGTGGTAACATGGGCCTGGTGGTAACATGGGCCTGGTGGTAACATGGGCCTGGTGGTAACATGGGCCTGGTGGTAACATAGGCCTGGTGGTAACATGGGCCTGGTGGTAACATAGGCCTGGTGGTAACATAGGCCTGGTGGTAACATGGGCCCTGGTGGTAACATGGGCCTGGTGGTAACATAGGCCTGGTGGTAACATAGGCCTGGTGGTAACATAGGCCTGGTGGTAACATGGGCCTGGTGGTAACATAGGCCTGGTGGTAACATAGGCCTGGTGGTAACATAGGCCTGGTGGTAACATAGACCTGGTGGTAACATGGGCCTGGTGGTAACATGGGCCTGGTGGTAACATGGGCCTGGTGGCAACATGGGCCTGGTGGTAACATAGGCCTGGTGGTAACATGGGCCTGGTGGTAACATAGGCCTGGTGGTAACATGGGCCTGGTGGTAACATGGGCCTGGTGGTAACATGGGCCTGGTGGTAACATGGGCCTGGTGGCAACATGGGCCTGGTGGTAACATAGGCCTGGTGGTAACATAGGCCTGGTGGTAACATGGGCCTGGTGGCAACATAGGCCTGGTGGTAACATAGGCCTGGTGGTAACATAGGCCTGGTGGCAACATAGGCCTGGTGGCAACATAGGCCTCATGTATTTCAATATTCCTTGACGCTCACTTTCTGATAGTTCTCACAATTCGACATTAAATTTGTATTACATTGGCCCGAACAGAAGCTTACGGGCCTAAGCAAGCCACCTTATATGTATATATATATATATATATATATATATATATATATATATATATATATATATATATATATATATATATATATGTGTGTGTGTGTGTGTGTGTGTGTGTGTGTAGAACGACTCCATCCATCAGTGGAGGACTGGTATCTGTACTGTGGTAGCCAGTGGGGTGATCCCAGGTGTCGCAGGTTCGAATCCTCAAGCGACGTTTACATGACACCTACGAAGTCGATGAGAAGCGGGGCTTACGGTGAACTACTGGGAAGTTGCAGAGTAGTGACGGCCTCTTAAGTACGTTGCAGGCCAGTTGCACAAGGCCATGCAACATGGACTTTTCTTCAAATAGCACAAACCTGCTCTACAGTCTTGTGTATGGAATACTGGTGGAGGTGATACTAGTATTATACACACACAATAGTATCTAGAGTATACATAATAGTATACATAACATGCAGATACTAGATATAGAATACTGGAATCTTACTATGCAGTTACATCGTAAGATTCTAATCGTGAAATACTCACCTCGTAATAGGTGTTTTCTTGCGGCTGTTGGCGATGTTATGGTGATGGATGACACTATAGTGATGGAGTTGTGTTTACTCCATCACTCTCTTTCCCAATTGGGGAAGTTACCTTCCCTTCGTTCTGTTGAGTGTGAGGCCATCTTGCTGCTTTGCTGCCACGGGATAAACATTCAGTCGCCATTTCTTAGATCATCTCGGGGAAACTACTTCATTTTCCAATGCATTGTCCTCAGTAAACATGGATTTACAATTAGTTTATTTCCTCTGCTAATTAGTTAACGTATATTTGAAACAAACGGGTGACAGTACCGAGTCTTGGAGTACTCCACTTATTACCACTCTAATCTGATATCTTTCCTGGGTTTAATCTGGGTTTGGCGGGTGCATGGAATGGACTTTTGGCCTTCGTTAATGAGGACGGACTGACTTGACATTCTTCTCACCTCTACGTCTCGTAGTTTCCTTTGGTGACCATTCATTAACATGTGTACATGTCTTACTGCTTCATGGATTGATTGATTGATGAAGCTTAAGTCACCCAAGAGGTGGCACGGGTATGAATAGCCCGTAAGTACTGTTTCATAGGCATGTGGGCCACCCTCTTCTGTTAGGCCTCAGATATCCACTCTTGTGTCCGTTTTCTGTGATTCATCAAAGTGTGTTAGGCCTACTCAGAGTACTATTATCAAAGATATACTCTTGCTGTGTACAGTTATTTAATACCTGTCTTAACAGGTTCCTTCCTGTAGTGCAAGTGTTACAGAGACAGTGTTGTATCAAAATATTCCGATGTGTTAAGAGTCATGTTCATTGTCTCCAGCGTGAGACACAACACTGATAACATTGAAAAATCACTTAGAGGCAGTGAATTGACTCGAATTGTTGAATCTCAGATACCAGCCCTACCCAACTCGGCCACTATGGTACAAAAGCCCACCAACGTTGGACATCTTGAAAGAGAGAGAACTAGATCATTTTCTTCAAGAAGTGCTGTGGTGAATATGTGGGCCTGCGGGCCGCTCCAAGCAACAGCCTGGTGGACCAAGCTCTCACAAGTCAAGCCTGGCTTCGGGGCCGAGGTTGGGGAGTAGCTGAATTCTCAGAACCCCATCCAGGTACAAACAGGAACTCTACTGAATTCATTAGGAAGTTCTGGAGGCCCCAAACCCGGAGCCCAACCAGGGTTTTACAGTCAACCCGACCACACTCTGGCCTACGGTATTGCTGTTCCCATTACATCACAATGGCGAGATATATCAATGGAAATGATTTTCATCGATATATAACGCCATTGAGATTTTTTTGTGAACTGATAATACTGTCGTTACATCATTCACTTCTCCGTAATCACACTTTGATTCACCCCATCCCCCATGCTAGAGTCCTTGAACCACACAATGACAAAGCCCTTATGATTTAAATAAAGATGTACAGATTTCGTAAGCGGTTGCATAAATGCTGAATGAATCCAGACCGAGCAAACACGCTAGAGAATCTCGCTTCATGCAGGTCGGCGTTCAATCCCCGACCATCCGCAAGTTTTTGGACACCATTCCTTCCCCCCGTCCCATCCCAAATCCTTATCCTGACCCTTTCCCAGTGCTATATAGTCGTTATGGCTTGGCGCTTTACCCCTGATAAATCCCTTTCCATTCTCCTCCATCCCCCCTCCCCAATTACACTCTGGAGCCGCCCCGGGGGGGGAGGAGGGAGAGGGGGAAGGAAAGGAATTATCAAGGGAAAGCGCCAAGCCATTACGACTATATAGCACTGGGAAGGGGGTCAGGATAAGGCTTTGGGGATGGGACGGGGGAAGGGACTGGTGCCCAACTACTTGGACGGTCGGGGATTGAACGCCGACCTGCATGAAGCGAGAAGGGGTGGGGGAGGGGGAGGGACGTCCAGGACATGCAGGCTTACAATGGCAGTCCGCGGGCTGTCGCCGCCACTCTTGGCCCCAATCAACCGGCTGATTGACCAATGGACACCCCAGAAAGGCTCCAATCACGGCCCGACAACCATGTACACTGCCGGATATAGCCTGACGCCAGGGGGGGGGGGGGGCCGGCCAGGGGGGGCCGGCCAGCCGGCTGGAGGGAGGGGGGGGGGTGTAGGAGACCGGCCCCCTCAGGCTGGTCTCCTGCCAGAGGGGGCCGGCCCCCCATCTTTACTCAAACTTTCACCCTAAGATGGTAGAGAAGGTAGTCAAGTCCAAGGCTCGTAGAACAGACAACAAGGGGTTCTGGAGAGCGTGAGAGGTCGGCAGGTCACGCTAACTTCTAACCAGGTTATCTCGTTATCTTGAGGTTATCTAGAGATGATTTCGGGACCTCGCGTCCACGCGGCCCGGTCCTCGACCAGGGAGACCTCGACTAGGCCTCCTTTTTTTGTTACGCGAGTACACACACTGATGCCGGAAGTGGTAAGAGCCTTGACTCCTGATATTAGCATAAACTATCCAACTACCTCTGGGCCATTACGGCTCCATTGTTTCAGACCAATTCACCTAAACGTTCAATAAATGAACTTTATGCTATGTATTCTAAATGCAGAATTTCTGTATTTTTTTTTTTCAAAATATAACTCAGTTTTATTGAGCAGCTTTTACGGTCAAATTTTGAGCCAGTGTTAATTTAGTTGATGTAAATCTGGCTGTGGATGTGTTCGCTTTTTTTATATATAAAACTAGGCAGAGTTTGGAATGTGTTTCTGCTGTTTTGTTGTGTGAATGT
>WNGS01059049.1:28461-38649 GCA_020271785.1 Procambarus virginalis
CTGGATGGTCTGTACTCACCTAATTGTACTCACCTAATTGTGCTTGCGGGGGTTGAGCTTTGGCTCTTTGGTCCCGCCTCTCAACTGTCAATCAACTGGTGTACAGTTTCCTGAGCCTACTGGGCTCTATCATATCTACATTTGAAACTGTGTATGGAGTCAGCCTCCACCACATCACTGCCTAGTGCATTCCATTTACTAACTACTCTGACACTGAAAAAGTTCTTTCTAATGTCTCTGTGGCTCATTTGGGTACTCAGCTTCCACCTGTGTCCCCTTGTTCGCGCCCCTCCAGTGTTGAATAGTTCATCCTTGTTTACCCGGTCAATTCCCCTGAGGACTTTGTAGGTTGTGATCATGTCCCCCCTTACTCTTCTGTCTTCCAGTGTCGTAAGTTGCATTTCCCGCAGCCTTTCCTCATAACTCATGCCTCTTAGTTCTGGGACTAGTCTAGTAGCATACCTTTGGACTTTTTCCAGCTTCGTCTTGTGCTTGACAAGGTACGGGCTCCATGCTGGGGCCGCGTACTCCAGGATTGGTCTTACATATGTGGTGTACAAGATTCTGAATGATTCCTTACACAGGTTCCTGAACGCCGTTCTGATGTTAGCCAGCCTCGCATATGCCGCAGACGTTATTCTCTTTATGTGGGCTTCAGGAGACAGGTTTGGTGTGATATCAACTCCTAGATCTTTCTCTCTGTCTGTTTCATTAAGTACTTCATCCCCTATTCTGTATCCTGTGTCTGGCCTCCTGTATCCACTGCCTAGTTTCATTACTTTGCATTTACTTGGGTTGAACTTCAACAGCCATTTGTTGGACCATTCACTCAGTCTATCTAGGTCATCTTGTAGCCTCCTACTATCATCCTCTGTTTCAATCCTCCTCATAATTTTTGCATCGTCGGCAAACATTGAGAGGAACGAATCTATACCCTCTGGGAGATCATTTACATATACCAGAAACAGTATAGGTCCAAGGACTGACCCCTGCGGGACTCCACTTGTAACGTCTCGCCAATCTGAGACTTCACCCCTCACACAGACTCGTTGTCTCCTGTTGCTTAGGTACTCCTCTATCCACCGGAGTACCTTCCCTTTCACTCCAGCCTGCATCTCCAACTTTCGCACTAGCCTCTTGTGTGGCACTGTATCAAAGGCTTTTTGACAATCTAAAAATATGCAGTCTGCCCACCCTTCTCTTTCTTGCCTTATTTTTGTTGCCTGGTCGTAGAATTCAAGTAACCCTGTGAGGCAGGACCTGCCATCCCTGAACCCATGTTGGTGCTGTGTTACAAAGTTCTTTCGCTCCAGATGCTCCACTAGTTTTTTTCGCACAATCTTCTCCATCAGCTTGCATGGTATGCAGGTTAGGGACACTGGCCTGTGTGTACCAGGTGATGTGCTGGATGGGCTGAGTGTACCAGGTGATGTGTTGGATGGTCTGAGTGTACCAGGAGATGTGCTGGATGGTCTGAGTGTACCAGGTGATGTGCTGGATGGTCTGAGTGTACCAGGTGATGTGCTGGATGGTCTGTGTGTACCAGGTGATGTGCTGGATGGGCTGAGTGTACCAGGTGATGTGCTGGATGGTCTGAGTGTACCAGGAGATGTGCTGGATGGTCTGAGTGTACCAGGTGATGTGCTGGATGGTCTGAGTGTACCAGGTGATGTGCTGGATGGTCTGAGTGTACCAGGTGATGTGCTGGGATGGTCTGAGTGTACCAGGTGATGTGCTGGATGGTCTGTGTGTACCAGGTGATGTGCTGGATGGTCTGTGTGTACCAGGTGATGTGCTGGATGGTCTGAGTGTACCAGGTGATGTGCTGGATGATCTGAGTGTACCAGGAGATGTGCTGGGTGGTCTGAGTGTATCAGATGATGTGCTGGGTGGTCTGAGTGTACCAGGTGATGTGCTGGATGGTCTGAGTGTACCAGGTTATGTGCTGGATGGTCTGAGTGTACCAGATGATGTACTGGGATGGTCTGAGTGTACCAGGTGATGTGCTTGGATGGTCTGAGTGTACCAGGTGATGTGCTGGGATGGTCTGAGTATACCAGGTGATGTGCTGGGATGGTCTGAGTATACCAGGTGATGTGCTTGGATGGTCTGAGTATACCAGGTGATGTGCTTGGATGGTCTGAGTATACCAGGTGATGTGCTTGGATGGTCTGAGTATACCAGGTGATGTGCTGGGATGGTCTGAGTATACCAGGTGATATGCTTGGATGGTCTGAGTATACCAGGTGATGTGCTTGGATGGTCTGTGTGTACCAGGAGATGTGCTGAAATGGTCTGTGTGTACCAGGAGATGTGCTGGGATGGTCTAAGTGTACCAGGAGATGTGCTAGATGGTCTGAGTGTACCAGGAGATGTGCTGGATGGTCTGAGTGTACCAGGAGATGTGCTGGATGGTCTGAGTGTACCAGGAAATGTGCTGGATGGAGTGAGTGTACCAGGAGATGTGCTGGATGGTCTGAGTGAACCAGGTGATGTGCTGGATGGTCTGAGTGTACCAGGAGATGTGCTGGGATGGTCTAAGTGTACCAGGAGATGTGCTAGATGGTCTGAGTGTACCAGGAGATGTGCTGGATGGTCTGAGTGTACCAGGATATGTGCTGGATGGTTTGAGTGTACCAGGAGATGTGCTGGATGGTTTGAGTGTACCAGATGATGTGGTGGATGGTCTGAGTGTACCAGGAGATGTGCTGGATGGTCTGAGTGTACCAGGAGATGTGCTGGATGGTCTGAGTGTACCAGATGATGTACTGGGATGGTCTAAGTGTACCAGGAGATGTGCTAGATGGTTTGAGTGTACCAGGTGATGTGCTTGGATGGTCTGAGTATACCAGGTGATATGCTTGGATGGTCTGAGTATACCAGGTGATGTGCTTGGATGGTCTGTGTGTACCAGGAGATGTGCTGGAATGGTCTGAGTGTACCAGGAGATGTGCTGGGATGGTCTAAGTGTACCAGGAGATGTGCTAGATGGTCTGAGTGTACCAGGAGATGTGCTGGATGGTCTGAGTGTACCAGATGTGGTGCTAGATGGTGTGAGTGTACCAGGAGATGTGCTGGATGGTCTGAGTGAACCAGGTGATGTGCTGGATGGTCTGAGTGTACCAGGTGATGTGCTTGGATGGTCTGTGTGTACCAGGAGATGTGCTAGATGGTCTGAGTGTATCAGGAGATGTGCTGGATGGTCTGAGTGTACCAGGAGATGTGCTGGATGGTCTGAGTGTACCAGGAGATGTGCTGGATGGTCTGAATGTACCAGGAGATGTGCTGGGATGGTCTAAGTGTACCAGGAGATGTGCTAGATGGTCTGAGTGTACCAGGAGATGTGCTGGATGGTCTGAGTGAACCAGGTGATGTGCTGGATGGTCTGAGTGTACCAGGAGATGTGCTGGGATGGTCTAAGTGTACCAGGAGATGTGCTAGATGGTCTGAGTGTACCAGGAGATGTGCTGGATGGTCTGAGTGTACCAGGAGATGTGCTGGATGGTCTGAGTGTACCAGGAGATGTGCTGGATGGTCTGAGTGTACCAGATGATGTACTGGGATGGTCTAAGTGTACCAGGAGATGTGCTAGATGGTTTGAGTGTACCAGGAGATGTGCTGGATGGTCTGAGTGTACCAGATGATGTACTGGATGGTCTGAGTGTACCAGGAGATGTACTGGATGGTCTGAGTGTACCAGGAGATGTACTGGATGGTCTGAGTGTACCAGGTGATGTGCTGGATGGTCTGAGTGTACCAGATTGTGCTGGGATGGTCTGAGTGTACCAGATTATGTGCTGGATGGTCTGAGTGTACCAGGTGATGTGCTTGGATGGTTTGAGTGTACCAGATTATGTGCTGGGATGGTCTGAGTATACCAGGTGATGTGTTGTATGGTCTTAGTATACCAGGTGATGTGTTGTATGGTCTTAGTATACCAGGTGATGTGTTGTATGGTCTAAATATACCAGGTGATGTGCTGGATGGTCTAACTATACCAGGTGATGTGCTGGATGGTCTAACTATACCAGGTGATGTGCTGGATGGTCTAACTATACCAGGTGATGTGCTGGATGGTCTAACTATACCAGATGATGTGCTTTAATAGGGAACACGACTTTCATTAAAAGAAGAGGAATCAATTCTCGTTTCAAGTAATCAAACCTCTAAGGAAGTGTCATTGAATTAACAAGTAACTCTGTGTTCTCTGCAACAAGACAAGTGGATGCAAACATGTTTTTTTCTGCCCAAAAGCAGACTGCAGCAGTTGTGAAGTTTCTGCCCAAAAGCAGACTGCAGCAGTTGTGAAGTTTCTGCCCAAAAGCAGACTGCAGCAGTTGTGAAGTTTCTGCCAAAAGCAGACTGCAGCAGTTGTGAAGTTTCTGCCCAAAAGCAGACTGCAGCAGTTGTGAAGTTTCTGCCCAAAAGCAGATTGCAGCAGTTGTGAAGTTTCTGCCCAAAAGCAGACTGCAGCAGTTGTGAAGTTTCTGCCCAAAAGCAGACTGCAGCAGTTGTGAAGTTTCTGCCCAAAAGCAGACTGCAGCAGTTGTGAAGTTTCTGCCCAAAAGCAGATTGCAGCAGTTGTGTAGTTTCTGCCTGTGATTTTTTTTGTGATATTCAAAGTGTTGGGAAAAGTTGAACATTTACGCGGCAGATGTAATTAAGTGATCACAGTAGCATTTATACATTCTAATTAGTATGTATAGAGTCTTTTGTTTATACATTCTGGTCTGAAAGTGGCCTGTGGCTGCTGTTGTTGTTTGTGGAATAATATTTTATTTAACCTGCCCCTTGAGTCATTTAGCGTACATTATCTTGAGTTATCTAATCTCGTGTAATTTAAGCCAAGGGCCGCTAACACGCAGCTCCTTGTTAGTTTGTGGTGGTTAGCTTGCGAGGCATTGTCGTTGAGCTGGATACTGTTGCGAGATTAATTTCCGTTGTCGGGACAGGAAGCGTTGGGGTGTGTGTGTGTGTGTGTGTGTGTGTGTGTGTGTGTGTGTGTGTGTGTACTCACCCACCTAGTTGTGCTTGCGGGGGTTGAGCTCAGGCTCTTTGGTCCCGCCTCTCAACCGTCAATCAACAGGTGTACAGGTTCCTGAGCCTATTGGGCTCTATCATATCTACACTTGAAACTGTGTATGGAGTCAGCTTCCACCACATTAGTTCCTAATGCATTCCATTTGTCAACCACTCTGACACTAAAAAAGTTCTTTCTAATATCTCTGCGGCTCATTTGGGCACTCAGTTTCCACCTGTGTCCCCTAGTGCGTGTGCCCCTTGTGTTAAATAGCCTGTCTTTATCAACCCTGTCGATTCTCTTGAGAATCTTGAATGTGGTGATCATGTCCCCCCTAACTCTTCTGTTTTCCAACGAAGTGAGGTTTAATTCCCGTAGTCTCTCCTCGTAGCTCATACCTCTCATCTCGGGTACTAATCTGGTGGCAAACCTTTGAACCTTTTCCAGTTTAGTCTTATGCTTGACTAGATATGGACTCCACGCTGGAGCCGCATACTCCAGGATTGGTCTGACATATGTGGTATATAATGTTCCGAAAGATTCCTTACACAAGTTTCTAAAGGCCGTTCTTATGTTAGCCAACGTGGCATATGCTGCTGATGTTATCCTCTTGATATGAGCTTCAGGGGACAGGTCTGGCGTGATATCAACCCCCAGGTCTTTCTCTCTCTCTGACTCTTGAAGTATTTCATCTCCCAAATGATACCTTGTATCTGGTCTCCTGCTTCCTACCCCTATCTTCATTACATTACATTTGCTTGGTGTGTGAGTGTGTGTGTGTGTGTGTGTGTGTGTGTGTGTGTGTGTGTGTGTGTGTGTGTGTGTGTGTGTGTGTTTGTGTGTGTGTGTGAGTGTGCTTCCGTCACTCTCATCAGTTGTAAATGTAAACCCCCCCCAAGACCCCCCTCTCCAACCCCCCCCCACCCCCCCCACCCACCCCCCCCCACCCCCACCCACCAACACACAACATTCACACAACAAAACAGCAGAAACACATTCCAAACTCTGCCTAGTTTATATATATAAAAAAAGCGAACACATCCACAGCCAGATTTACATCAACTAAATTAACACTGGCTCAAAAATTTGACCGTAAAAGCTGCTCAATAAAACTGAGTTATATTTTGAAAAAAAAAAATACAGAAATTCTGCATTTAGAATACATAGCATAAAGTTCATTTATTGAACGTTTAGGTGAATTGGTCTGAAACAATGGAGCCGTAATGGCCCAGAGGTAGTTGGATAGTTTATGCTAATATCAGGAGTCAAGGCTCTTACCACTTCCGGCATCAGTGTGTGTACTCGCGTAACAAAAAAAGGAGGCCTAGTCGAGGTCTCCCTGGTCGAGGACCGGGCCGCGTGGACGCGAGATCCCGAAATCATCTCTAGATTACCTCAAGATAAGGAGATAACCTGGTTAGAGGTTAGCGTGACCTGCCGACCTCACACGCTCTCCAGAACCCCTTGTTGTCTGTTCTACGAGCCTTGGACTTGACTACCTTCACTACCATCTTAGGGTGAAAGTTTGAGTAAAAATGGGGGGCCGGGCCCCCCTCTGGCAGGAGACCAGCCTGAGGGGGCCGGTCCCCTACACCCCCCTTCCCTCCAGCCGGCTGGACGGCCGCCCCCCCCCCTGGCGTCAGGCTATATCCGGCAGTGTACATGGTTGCCGGGCCGTGATTGGAGCCTTTCTGGGGTGTCCATTGGTCAATCAGCCGGTTGATTGGGGCCAAGAGTGGCGGCGACAGCCCGCGGACTGCCATTGTAAGCCTGCATGTCCTGGACGTCCCCCCCCCCCTTCTCGCTTCATGCAGGTCGGCGTTCAATCCCGACCGTCCAAGTAGTTGGGCACCAGTCCCTTCCCCCGTCCCATCCCCAAAGCCTTATCCTGACCCCTTCCAAGTGCTATATAGTCGTAATGGCTTGGCGCTTTCCCTTGATAATTCCTTTCCTTCCCCCTCTCCCTCCCCCCCCCCCCCGGGGGGCGGCTCCAGAGTGTAATTGGGGGGGGGGGGATGGAGGAGAATCGAAAGGGATTTATCAGGGGTAAAGCGCCAAGCCATAACGACTATATAGCACTGGGAAAGGGTCAGGATAAGGATTTGGGATGGGACGGGTGGGAAGGAATGGTGCCCAAAAACTTGCGGATGGTCGGGGATTGAACGCCGACCTGCATGAAGCGAGATTCTCTAGCGTGTTTGCTCGGTCTGGATTCATTCAGCATTTATGCAACCGCTTACGAAATCTGTACATCTTTATTTAAATCATAAGGGCTTTGTCATTGTGTGGTTCAAGGACTCTTAGCATGGGGGATGGGGTGAATCAAAGTGTGATTACGGAGAAGTGAATGATGTAACGACAGTATTATCAGTTCACAAAAAAATCTCAATGGCGTTATATATCGATGAAAATCATTTCCATTGATATATCTCGCCATTGTGATGTAATGGGAACAGCAATACCGTAGGCCAGAGTGTGGTCGGGTTGACTGTAAAACCCTGGTTGGGCTCCGGGTTTGGGGCCTCCAGAACTTCCTAATAAATTCAGTAGAGTTCCTGGTTGTACCTGGATGGGGTTCTGAGAATTCTGCTTCTCCCTAACGTCGGCCCCGTAGCCAGGCTTGACTTGTGAGAGCTTGGTCCACCAGGCTGTTGCTTGGAGCGGCCCGCAGGCCCACATATCCACCACAGCACTTCTTGAAGAAAATGATCTAGTTTTCTCTCTTTCAAGGTGTCCAACGTTGGTTGGCTTTTGTACCATAGTGGCCGAGTTGGGTAGGGCTGGTATCTGAGATTCAACAGTTCGAGTCAATTCACTGCCTCTAAGTGATTTTTCAATGTTATCAGTGTTGTGTCTCACACTGGAGATATTGAACATGACTCTTAACACATCGGAATACTTTGATACCAACACTGTCTCTGTAACACTTGCACTACGGGACGGAACCTGTTAAGACAGGTATTAAATATTTGTACACAGCAAGAATATATCTTTGATAATAGTACTCTGAATAGGCCTAACACACTTTGATGAATCACAGAAAACGGACACAAGAGTGGATATCTGAGGCCTAACAGAAGAGGGTGGCCCACATGCCTATAAAACAGTACTTACGGGCTATTCATACCCGTGCCGCCTCTTGGGTGACTTAAGCTTCATCAATCAATCAACCTATGAAGCAGTAAGACATGTACACATGTTTATCAATGGTCACCAAAAGGAAACTACGAGACGTAGAGGTGAGAACAATGTCAAGTCAGCCCGTCCTCATTAACGAAGGCCAAAAGTCCATTCCATGCACCCGCCAAACCCAGATTAAATCCAGGAAAGATATCAGATTAGAGTGGTAATAAGTGGAGTACTCCAAGACTCGGTACTGTCACCCGTTTGTTTCAAATATACGTTAACTAATTAGCAGAGGAAATAAACTAATTGTAAATCCATGTTTACTGAGGACAATGCATTGGAAAATGAAGTAGTTTCCCGAGATGATCTAAGAAATGGCGACTGAATGTTTATCCCGTGGCAGCAAAGCAGCAAGATGGCGTCACACTTAACAGAACGAAGGGAAGGTAACTTCCCCAATTGGGAAAGAGAGTGATGGAGTAAACACAACTCCATCACTATAGTGTCATCCATCACAATAACATCGCCAACAGCCGCAAGAAAACACCCATTACGAGGCGAGTATTTCACGATAAGAATCTTACGATGCAACTTTATCGTAAAATTCCAGTTTTCTATATCTAGTATCTGTATGCTATGTATATCTAGATACTATTGAGTGTGTGTATATACTAGTATCACCTCCACCAGTGTTCTATACACAAGACTGTCGAGCAGGGTGGTGCTATTTGAAGAAAAGTCCATGTTGCATGGCCTTGTGCAACTGGCCTGCACGTACTTAAGAGGCTCGTCACTACTCTGCAACTTCCCAGTAGTTCACCGTAAGCCACCGCTTCTCATCGACTTCGTAGGTGTATCTAAACGTCGCTTGAGGATTCGAACCTGCGACGCCTGGGATCACCCCACTGGTACCACAGTACCGATACCAGTCCTCCACTGATGGGTGGAGTCGTTCTATATATATATATATATATATATATAATATATATTATATAATATATATATATATAATATAGATATATATACATATCATTACTAGTTTATATATTAGTATATTTTGGTAGCAGTCTTTCTTGTAGACATATGTTATTAAATATGACCGAAAAAGGTAAGATTAATAATTCTAACACGAATTTTCTCAATTTTCCTTATGTTTGTTTTTACTGATGACGGTAGATGAAAAATCAATTCTCCAAAATTCATTCTTTATTTCTAGTCGGACGCGACACTTGAACGTGTTCCGTAATAACTAATTACATTTTCAAAGACTTTTAGTTTTCACACACAACTAAACCTGAAAGCACTAACAGTTCTTTACTAGCTATGATTTAAAAAGCTTTTCATCTTTCTTTTATACCCGCGTTTTGGGTGAGGTGATATGTTTACCAACAGTTTTAATGAGTGCACGTAAAAACATTTCAACAAGGACAGAACCGAAACAATGGATATTAACTGGATATAACTCGGGTTAAATTGAAGGTATGAATGGAAGTAACTGCGGAAGGGCCTATGGCCATATTCTTGATGCTTCTATTGGCGGGGTCTTGAAGTGGTAGAATATAGTTGTGCATTAATTGACTGTTGATTGCTGGTTGTGTGCTTCTGTGATGTGTGTGCTCCGAATGTCAAGCCGCCTGCTATCGCTGTTACCTATCGTGATTTCTGTGTTATTGTTAAATTTCTGTGTGGTATGGTTTGGTTGTGGGAAGAGAGTATATGTTCCTTAATGGAGCCCTGTTTCTTATGCATCGTTAACGCCTGGAAAGAGATGTTGTTGTCTTGCCTATATACTGAGTTTTTTGGGGCTTACAGTCCCCCAAGTGGGACATTTTAAGGCATAGACGACGTTTGTCTCTTTTAGGGCGTTCTGCTCCGTGTCTGGAGAGTTTTTTCATTAGTAGGCTGGGCTGTTTTTTTTGGTTTTATAGTAAATCGTAGTTTGTATCTTCTGATTTTGTGTCTGTAGGGATAACATTGTCTATTCATATATTCTTCAGGACCCTTTCCTTCCTTTTATGAGCGGGAGAAGAAGTTCCTGTAAT
>WNGS01059066.1:0-11262 GCA_020271785.1 Procambarus virginalis
GGTTGTTCTGTCGTAGATTATACCAGATACAAGGGAGCTGTTATGTTTGTCCATATGTGGTCCAAGGTAGTGGCTGATGTTTGAGTGACTCGGGTAGGTTTGGTGATTGTGGGGATTAGCATACAGGAGTTCATGCTGTTAAGGAAATAGTCAACTTGAGAGCAATTTTGTTGACCCAGGTCAATATTAAAGTCTCCTCCCAGAATGATGTGGTTTTTGTTGAGATTGTTGTTTATAATAAGATTACTTAGGTTGTCTGAGAAAGAAGCTATGTTAGTATTGGGAAATCTATAGATGGCTCCAATAGTCAATGAGGATTTAAGGGATTTAATTGTAAACTGAGCAAAAGTATATTCACAGTAGTCATCTCTGTCACTAATAATACTGTTGCAGATAAATGTATCTCGGTAATATATAGCTGTGCCACCACCTTTTTTATTTGGCCTACAGTTATGAATGGCTTTATAACCAGCTAAGTTGTAGAGTTGGGTATAGTCTTTATTTAGCCAAGTTTCTGTTAGAATAATGAACGATAAGTTAGTACCTAGTGCTGTGAGTAATGCATTTAAATCGTCAAAATGTTTACCAAGTGATCTAACATTTTGGTTGTAAACTGATAAACAGGTGTTATTTTGGAGTTTGTTTTTAGCCTGGTGTGCTGTGAAATACTTGCAATAATGATGATCAATGTGCTGGTTGGTGTAGATATGAGACAGAAGATTTTGATCAGGATCAATATCAGTGTGCATAGAGATGCAGAGGGATCACGATACAAGATACATGATATAGCAAAACACAAGAATAAAAGCAAATACAATAAAATAGTAACAATTTAGAAGTAAAATAGAGATCCAATAGATAGCCAGGAAGGACACAGAAGTTAGATAAAAAAAAAAAAAAAAAAAAAAATCAGTAGAGACTGACAATATAAATGTAAAATAAAAAATAATAAGAAAAATAATAATCATAAAGTAAAATGAACTTGAGGATAATTAGCTTAGTAATGGTTAATTAAAATCCTATAGTTGGTATGAACCTAAGAAAACAAAGTGAGCTCAAATAGATAATTCCGAAAAAAAAGAAAAAAAAGATATATATTACTCAGATATATGTATATCTGAGTAAATCTTGAATTTACTCTAATATAAATCTAAGTGTAAAAATAAACAGGGTGAGAGTATATTAATGTGGAAGATTTTACTATGATACTGTGGTAGATGATATAAACAATTATACTATTACTTAATTCCAATAAATGATTACAAGAAACAAATACCAAGTTACTTTAAATATAACAGGGTAATAAGATCCCTAGGTTTAGTGACAAGGGGATTAACTAAGAACAAATAATTAAGAGTAAAAAAACAGGCATAGATGACAAACAAAAAATAAAAATAAAAATAAAAATAAAAAACCTTTGGAAAGGAAAGGCAGAGCTTAAGTACACTTTGGTTGTATGTGAGACTACAAATTATGATCTGGTTATTCAGCTGATATCCCACAGTCAGCCAGGAAGGAAGTGAGGTGAGCCTCAGTGGTTATGACATAAGTTTTTCCAGAGTCAGTCTTCCTAGCTATTATTTTACCATCGCGCACAAAACAATGTTTAATAGCAGGGGACTTTTTGCAGATTCCACGTAGTTTATATAAGAGATTTTGTCTGAATCTGGTTAGACATTCGTTCACATAAACATTGGATTTCCCACCGACTGCAGCAGTGATAAGGTCAGACTTGCGGGAGCAGCTATCTAACTTCACACGTATCTTCCTGTTATTTGTGCCAGATGATTTCGTACCCACTCTATAAGCTGACTTGATGTCACTTGCTTCGATTGAATAATTCAGCTTAGTACGCAATTCCTGGATCACGATGGCAGTACAGTTTTCCCTGTCAGTTTCATGGGGAAAATCAAGTGATGAGATGATAACAGAATCAAGGAGCTTAAGTTGATCTGATTCGTCTTGGGTTGTAGTGTGTTGCTGTTGTAGGGAGTTAAAATGGTTCTCTAACTTTTGTAACATCTCTTCTTGCTTCTTAGAGGTTTCTGCTGATTTAGAGTTAGTAACCGAGATCTGCAGAGAGCTTAATTCCTGTTCGAGGTGGCCGACTCTGGCAGACAGATCTTGGTTAATCTTGTGCATTGCCAAAGCATCACTCTGTAGCTTCATTATCAGGTCCGACTGCTCTCGGAGAGATCTAAGTAAAGAGAGGAAGAGCAGAGAGAAAGATCAAGACAGGAAAGGGTGCGAATCCGAGAGTCCAAATGAGTGGGCTCACCAGAATTCAGAAGAGACAGGGAAGAAGAGAGGAGAAATGGCTCAAGAAAGCGACCTCGGGTATTCGTCAGAACATCACCCCAAAGCGAATGACGGCAATTGAAGTCACCCAGCAGGAGCACAGGCTCCGGCAAGGAGTCCAGGAGGTGTTTTAAATCAGGAAGAGAAAGCGGGACACTCGGGGGGAGATAAATGGAACAAACTGTGTACCATTTCTCCACAAAGATACGAGCAGCCGAACAATGGAACAATGGAGAGGCGAAGGAGAAAGTAAAGGAACAAAGGGAACATCAGCACGAATCAAGAGAACAGAAGAATTAGGAGCCCCAGCAACGGCTGGGGTGGGGGGGGAGAAAGGAATAGCCACGAAAACGACCAGGACGAGCACCAAGCATCGACTCCTGGAGACAGACACAAAGGGGCGAAAACTGCGAAATCAGAAGTTGGAGTTCGAGGAAATTGGCGTAATAACCTCGAACGTTCCATTGAAGAATACACAACGACGAGAAGAGAAAGGACAACAACAGAAAACAAGGAAGAAACAAAGGCGAAAGAGCAACATAGCACGTTAAAGAATATCAGGGTCGGGATCAGGGTCAGCAAAGTCAGGGTTAGGGGGCATGGGTAAACTGAGCAAAGACGGAGGGAAGGAAGCGGGAGAACAGACCAGAGGTGGGCGGGTGGGGTCCGGAGGAGGAGGAAGAAGAGGAGGAGACAACGGAGAGGAGCAGTCAAGGACAGCAGCAGGACGAGGGGGAATAGAAAGAGCGGAGCGCACCTCAGCAAGGGCAGCAACTGAAAGGGAAGCAGGGGCCAAAGAAACCTCCATAGCAAGAACAGGGGGCGCAACCACTGAAATGGGAGGGGAAGGAGCAATAGAGTCAGTAGGAGGGGTCGAGGAAGAAAGCAAAGCCTTCTTACCCGCCGGGGAGGAGGAAGGAGAGGAGCCAGGCTTACGCTTCTGACTTAAAGAGACCGGTGTCCCAGCAACTACGTACCGGGCAACGGATTCCAGTGTCTCAACAGGAGAAGCGAACGAGAGTACACACGACGGCCGTTAGGAGAGCGATGGACATCCGCCTGCACTGACAAGCGGCGGGGAGAGTCAATAGATGGAGGAGAAGGATGGGAAGGAGGATCGGAGGGAGACGAGGAAGAAGACAAAGGAGACATGACAGACCGGGTAGAAAGAAGGGGAACCCCAGACAGAGGACCAGAAGGGGGACCCTTCGGGACAGAACTCAAAGGAACAGAGGAGGGAGCAGTGGGCGTATCAGGGTCCAAGGCCCGGAAACGGTTGTGAGTCTGAGGAAGGTGGGAAGGACGAGAAGAGGAAGAGCGTAACACGCGAGCATAAGAGACGTTAGCATAAGGCGGGAGCCGGCGAACCTGGCGCATCGCCTCAGGAAAAGATAAACGCTCCCGGTGCTTCAAGTTGAGGACGGCTGCCTCAAGCTTGTAATGGATACAGGCACGGGAGAAGGTAGGATGGGCCTCACCGCAGTTGAGGCAGCGAGCTTGGGGAGAAGTGCACTCCGACTTAGAGTGACCTTCACCCCCACACAAAGGACAGAGAGAGACAGTCCCAGAGCAGCGGAGGGCACCATGCCCAAACCTCCAGCACTTGTTACAAAGTCGAGGAGAAGGAATATACTCCTGGACAGAGCACCTGGCACCAGCGAGAATGACAGAGGATGGAAGGGTCCTACCATCAAAAGTGACCTTCACAACTTGAAGGGGTTGACGGCGACGACCACGAGGGGGACGAGTAAACGAGTCAACCTGGAGGACAGAATGGCCTTGGGCATCAAGGATATGCCGAATGTCATCGTGGCAGTCCTGCAGATTCCGAACACCGGTTGCAACATGGGGCGGGAGGAGAATAGTGCCAACACTGGCATTCAACCGAGTGTTCTTAGAGACCCGAACAGGGATCTCACCAAGGCAGGATAAGGCAGCCAAGCGGGAAGCTGCATCCTGAGAAGGAGCAGCAATGACACGTGTACCGAGACGAGTGGGGTTGAAGGTGACAGACGCATCCACGGAATCAACGAGATGCCGATGGAGGGAGAAATCGTCAGGAGGCGCGGAATCAAGAGGGAGGAGATCAAAGTATTTGGCCCATGAAGCAGGACCAAACAAGGCCTGATACGCATCAGTACAGGAAGGAAACGAGCGAGTGCGGCCGTGGCGCTGACGGCGTTGAGAACCCCCTGAGAGAGAGGGGACAAAAGGCGCAGTAGTCACAACGAGAGACTTAGCCGCACCAGGGGACGAAGTGGTCACCACGGGGGCTGGAGGCTCGACCCAACCACAGAGGAGGGAGAGGAACTGGGGGAAGAAGTCAGGATGGTCAAAGGAGGAGCAAGGTCGGGGCCCAACGCAGCAGGAGCTACAGAGCCTGGTCTTCCAATACAGGCCGACTCGGGGGCTTGGTCGCCCACCCCACGAGCCTGAGAAGGTACAACAGAAACATTCATTGCCATAGAGACGAAAAGAAACACATTCATCCACGAATGTGCCCCATACCCACCATGGAGCCACAATTAGAGGCAGGACACCCAACAGGAAGCTATTGCCGATCATGCCGGGGCCCCCTAGGGGTGCGTCGTGAGTATACGCCCCACAAACGCCACCTTAAGAACCATCAGTCCGTCGAGATCGGGTTCAGCGACGAAAGGGGGATTGACAATAAAAGGTTCCCCTCGCTCGAGACGTTGGGTACTACAGTTCTACGGGTGCAAGAGTATGCCTCCTCAAGCACCCGGGCGTCACAATAGAAGAAGTCCAAAGGAATAATCCAAAACAAGCAAAAGGTCGGCAGGAAACAACAAGCAGATAGGAGAAGAGGGGGAGAAAAATGAAACATAAGGAAAAGGAAAAGCGATCCGGCACAATTAGAGAAGACAGCAGCAGGAGTGCAAGGCCATAAAAGGACAGAGGACTGTCCCACGGAGCATCACACTCCGGCAGCCGTCTACTAAGCCCTTTCACGACGCCAACGGGCCGGATGGGGAGAGGGGGGGAGAGGGATATTCCTGCGTGGGGCCTAAGCCTCTGGCTGGCTCACTAAGTGTTGCTTGTTTCTGTTTTACTTGGGCGGAGTATGAGTATTTATTACTCGTATGGTCGCTTTAGTAAGATTTTGCCATATGTGTTTAACAACTTCTGATCTGTTGAATCTAAGTTGAAATCTTAATGGGTTTGTAACTGTGCACTGTGTTAGATCAAAAAAAATCAAAATGTTTATTTAGGTAAGGTACATACATAAAAGTGATTGTACAGAGTGATGGAGTAAAATAGATAGGGCTAGTACATACAAAGCCTAAAGCCACTATTACGCAAAGCGTTTCGGGCATGAAAAACTTAAATGACTAAGGCTTAAGACTAATTGAGCATAAGGAATAAAATGAGTTGAGAAAAACAAAACAGTTAAGAAGGGGGGAACATGGCTGAAAAAGCAGCACAAATGCAATTCGGTCGACAAAACAGCGTCATTTAAAACAAAAACAGACATTGGTTGACAATAGAGGGGTAAGGCAGGTTACAGGGAATTTATTAGGTATTTCTTCGTTTTTCTCTTAAACTGGTTGAGAGAGGCACAGTCTTTAACATGGTTGGGAAGGTCATTCCACATTCTGGGTCCCTTGATTTGTAAAGCATTTCTAGTTAGATTAAGTCGTACTCTAGGAATATCAAAACTGTATTTATGTCTGGTGTGGTGCTTATGGGTTCTGTTACAACCTTCTATGAAGCTTTTGAGGTCAGGATTGGCATTACAGTTCAGCGTTTTATATATGTATAATACACATGAGAGAATGTGAAGTGACTTAATGTCTAACATATTCAGAGATTTGAGTAGGGGAACCGAATGATGTCTGGGGCCAGAGTTGGATATTGTCCTAATAGCAGCTTTGTGTTGAGTGATTAGAGGACGTAAATGATTTTGGGTAGTAGAACCCCAAGCACAAATACCATAATTGAGATATGGATAGATGAGGGAGTAATAGAGAGTCACCAGGGCAGGGCGGGGTACATAATATCTGATCTTAGAAAGAATGCCAACAGTTTTTGAAACTTTTTTAGATATATTTAGAATGTGTCCCCGGAAATTCAGCTTGTGGTCAATGAGAATGCCAAGGAATTTGCCATCTAATTTGTTACAAATTTGGGTATTGTTTATTTTGAGATTTATATGATTAGAGGATTTATTGCCAAACAGAATATAAAAAGTTTTGTCAATGTTAAGGGTGAGTTTGTTAGCAGTTAGCCAAAGATGGACTTTCTCTAGCTCAGTATTCACTGTGGCATTTAGAGCAAGGGGGTCAGGACTGGAGTAAATGAAGGTTGTGTCGTCAGCAAACAGAATTGGTTTGAGGTGTTGGGAGGCATTAGGAAGGTCATTAATGTAGATGAGAAAGAGGAGAGGGCCAAGTATGCTGCCCTGAGGAACACCAATGTTGATGGGTAGGGTGGGAGAAATTGAATTATTCACAGAAACATACTGGAGCCTGTCAGTAAGGTAGGATTTGAGGTATTGCAGGGAGTGTCCTCTGACTCCATAATGATGTAATTTAAGAAGAAGGTTTTGGTGGTTGACAGTGTCAAAAGCCTTTCGCAGGTCCACAAATAACCCAACAGGGAACTCATTTTTATCAAGAGCTGTATGAATCAAGTTAATCATACTAATAAGTGCATCATTAGTGCTTTTTTTGGGTCTGAAGCCATATTGGCAAGAGCTAAGTATATTGTGTTTGGCTAGATAAGAGTAAAGCTGCTTGTAGATTAATTTCTCAAATATTTTTGACAGGTTAGGCAGGATTGATATAGGTCTGTAGTTGTTAACATCTGTGAGATCACCACATTTGTGTACCGGGGTTACTCTCGCTTTTTTTAGAATATCTGGAAAGGTTTGGAGTTCAAGTGACTTGTTGAAGAGCAATGCAATTGCAGGGGCTAAAGTTCTGGAGGCTTTTTTGTAAATTAAAGTTGGTATTTCCTCAAGGGCACTAGACTTGGTTTTAAGGGAAAGGATTATCTCATTGACTTCAGTGGAATTAATAGGCTTTAAGTACAGAGACTGTGGATAGTTACCTGTAAGATAGTCGTTAACACCAGTACTGGAGGATGGAATATCGTTCGCAAGGGAAGAACCAATAGAAGAGAAGAACCTATTGAACTCAATAGCAGAATCAGAGGCTGAAAGCTGACCATCGTTATTGGACAGGAGTGTATGTTTGTTATTTAGAATCTTCTTTGATTCTACACGACAATAGCTCTTGCGTCATACTACCGCTGAGCCGTGTTTGCCTTGTTCTTCGATCGAAGACGTTAGTGACCACGAAACAATGCAGCCTCAGTTCAGTGGAGATACTTTGAGTCATGCCTTAACTCTCCCAATTCTACATTAGTTGATGTGAAATAGTGCTGTGACGATTGAGTGTGGTTAGAAACTTTAATTACAAAACTGTGTGAATATACAAAGTGTAAGGGCACTGGTGTGGCACGCTCTGTTAGGCCTAGCACCTCGCCCGGCCAGGGAATGAGGATATTATGCCAGGAACGCCTTCATGATCAACATGCTTCTTGCACATCTCTCCGCCAGCTCTCAAGTACTACGGTTTGTTGCCTGTGTATGTCAAGTTTGTGTCGAGTGTTAAGTATCTGTTAAGCAGATACTTATGCATGTGTGCCACCAACTTCAAATCTTTGCGCGCCAACCTGCAAGGTGCGCTGTGACCTTGAAAATAGTAGAACCTCATATATGCAGGCTGGCCGATTTATTTCTGCTGATCTTGTTTGATGGTTGGCGGCCCCTTCCACCCTGTGAATAGGCCATTTGTTGATGTGCTGCTTTGTGGTTCACTGTGGAGCGAGTGTACCATAATACTCTGCATATAGGTGTTGTGTCTTTAACGCCATGGCAACTGCCCCGGATAAGGTGCCAGGCAGCACATCGCCGTTGCCAGATAGTGACTTTGTGGACCCATCGCACACTCATCAATTGTTTTCTAAAGATGGTGCCACCTCCTCAGTGGTGACCCACGACACATCAGAAGGCGGTGCAGATGATGGGGGATTCACGTTGCAAATGAGTAGAAGTCAGCGCCGTAAGCAGTTCAAACAGGCACGATCAAACCCACCAAATTCGGCTGCTGCCAGACATGTACGGCTAGATTTTCCTCTGGGAACCACAATAGAGAGAAAAGTGCAATGGTTTTGTGAAGCCTCTGAGGCACATTATGATAAGGTCATTAGGTTACCTAGAGATGAAAGTGACTATGTCTTCGTTACAAACGACAGTACTTTTGTAAATGTGTTGGTAAACACAGTGTATGCAGGCATTAAAATGAAAAATGCAGCACCTAGGCGTCCAAAAGTAAGCATTGTCATATTCAATGTTAATAAACTCATTAAGCCTGAATATCTTTGTGATGAAAATATTGTAAACTCTAAACGTCTGAGAAATGGCCTCATAGCTGCCACATGGAAAGGTGCCACGCCTATACCGGACAGAATTTACTCTAGAGCAGCTTTAGGTCGGCACTATAACATTGCCCTCTACAACCCTCCCCCTCGTAGGTGTTATAAGTGTCAACGATGGGGACGTCACGTGGCCAGGTACTGCACAAGCAAAAACTTTTTTTGTGCCGTGTGTGGTGAACCTCATAAATCTGAGATGTGTTTTAAACTCATAAAGGAACTGCAGTCAGTAAGTGAAAAATGCATAAACTGCGGCAGGAGCGGTGTTCAAGCCTGGCACCTTGACTGTGTCAAGCGACCAGCTGCTTACGGCCAGGTGCCCGGCCCCGCCCACCCACCACTAGATACTGGCGTTATTCCTGATATACTAAAAACAGCAGAGATAGCACCACTTCATAAAGGAGGAAATAAGGCAGAGGCAAAAAATTACAGACCGATAGCACTAACATCGCACATCATAAAAATTTTTGAGAGAGTGCTAAGAAGTAAGATCACAAAATACATGGAATCACAGCATCTCCATAACCCCGGACAACATGGTTTCAGAACAGGGCGCTCTTGCCTGTCGCAGTTGCTGGACCACTATGATATGGCATTAGATGCTATGGAAGACAAACAAAACGCTGATGTAATTTACACAGATTTTGCAAAAGCTTTTGATAAATGTGACCATGGTGTTATTGCCCATAAAATGCGCTCAAAAGGAATTACCGGAAAAGTAGGCAGATGGATCTACAATTTCCTGACCAACAGAACCCAATGTGTAATAGTCAACAAAATAAAATCCAACCCGTCAACCGTTAAGAGCTCAGTCCCCCAGGGTACTGTGCTTGCTCCAGTACTTTTTCTCATCCTTATATCGGACATAGACAAGAACACAACCTATAGCACTGTATCATCCTTTGCAGATGACACTAGGATCTTCATGAGAGTAGGCAACATAGAGGACACGGCGAACCTCCAGTCAGATGTAGATCAGGTCTTTCTATGGGCTACAGAAAATAATATGGTGTTTAACGAAGACAAGTTCCAGCTCATGCGCTATGGAAAGAATGAAAATATAAAAACTGAAACCACGTACAAAACTCAGGCAAATCATAACATAGAACGAAAAGGCAATGTAAAGGATCTGGGTGTACTCATGTCGGAAGACCTTACCTTTAAAGAACACAATAAAGTAGCCGTCACAACTGCAAGAAAAATGACAGGTTGGATAACAAGAACTTTTCACACTAGAGATGCTATACCGATGATGACACTTTTCAAAACGCTTGTGCTCTCTAGAGTGGAGTACTGCTGCACAATGACAGCCCCTTTCACTGCGGGTGAAATTGCTGACCTGGAGAGCGTGCAGAGATCCTTTACTGCTAGAATCCACTCGGTAAAACATCTAAACTATTGGGACCGACTAAAGAGCCTAAATCTGTATTCCCTTGAGCGCAGGCGGGAGAGATACATAATAATTTACACGTGGAAAATATTAGAGGGGCTGGTCCCAAACCTGCACACAGAAATAACATCACATGAGACCAGAAGACATGGCAGGATGTGCAGAATACCCCCGTTGAAAAGCAGAGGTGCAACTGGTACTCTGAGAGAGAACTCTATCAACATCAGAGGCCCGAGACTGTTCAACACGCTTCCACTACACATAAGGGACATAACTGGCAAACCCCTCACAGTGTTCAAGAGAGAACTGGATAAGCACCTCCAAGGGATACCTGATCAACCAGGCTGTGACTCATACGTCAGGCTGCGAGCAGCCGCGTCCAACAGCCTGGTTGATCAGTCCAGCAACCAGGAGGCCTGGTCGATGACCGGGCCGCGGGGACGATAAGCCCCGGAAGCACCTCAAGGTATCCTCAAGGTAAGGTAAGGTACCCGGGAGGACGGTTGCCAGGTACGCTGCCGGCTCTAATTCCTGTGCGAGCCACCAGGACGTAGTGTTCGTAGCAGCTGGATACAAATACTTCACCATCTGCCAAGCACCAAGTGCACCACGGGGCCAGACGACAGGTGTCTGTTCAACCTGCGCCTGCCCGTCAGGTGCCAGGAACCTGTTTCCCGGAGGTGTTGACACAACACTCGCCATAACCTTCAAACCACCATGTAGAGCAGTTGCCAAATGCTGCAATCAGTCCCACTCGCTGTTCAGAGCCATCTGGAGGTGATGTTCGCTCCAGCTGGCTGCCAAACTCACCACTGATAATTATGAAGTGCACAAGGGACCGGTGCCAGACCGAAGACTCCTGCCATCATCCCAGCTCCCCCACAAGAACCAGGTGCTGCATCTTCTGCAGTTGTGGGCCTTCCCCTGATGTAGAGTGGCCACTTCCTGGTTCTGGGATAATGTCACCTACTGTGAGACCACCATCCACATCCACAGCTGGACCCACAGTCAACTGGAAGTGGGGATAAGGAACTGGATCAAAATGAGACAGATCGCAACCTCAGCCTCCCTACCACCTCGCCCTTGGGTTGCTCCACTGTTCAAGCAGTGGT